>JASWJB010000218.1:0-74955 GCA_032433595.1 Conoideocrella luteorostrata
CATGCATATATGGCGTCTCTCTATCGGTGCGGCTGGAGGCGTCGATGTTCTGCCCGCAACACAGTTCCTCTTGTGCCTGCCACCTCAAGTTTGACCGAGTAGTGCGGAAGCGTGCTGTATCTGTTACCGGCATTGGATCCCCACTGCCTCAGTACCCATTGAGATTCCCGACCCGCAGACGCATCAGTGGCGGCAAATTAACGGCTAGTGGCTTGATCTGGTGCAGCTATGCGTGTTCCTCTACGGAGTACGGAGTAGAAGGAATCGCAAAAGAAGCTGAAGATCAAGCCAGGAACAGGGCAACACGCCATAGCACACAGTCTTGGGTATCATGTATCAACCAAACAACCTAGGACAAAACGGGTTATCAGACGTTGATGTAGTTCGCTCATTAGCATCAAAGATTACAAACTGTTACACCATATGAATGCAATCGCACTCTGCATTAATGCATCTACCAAGTGCTTAAGCCCTATCATAAAGCCGCCCTTGGAGAGCTTCGCGGGTATCGTTCCATTCAAATCCAAGCAATCGACTTTCCACATCTCCATGTCTCCCACAGGAACACTCCGTTTCCGCACAATGATGCTCCAATGACGCCTAATGAATTTCCATCCTCGGTGGGAACAATACAACCAAAAATACAAACAAAAAAAAAACCAGTCCTAACCAAGAATAAACAGTACACCAATAAGAATAATAACGCCGCGTCCTGGTACGCCGAAAAGTCGACGATGCTGATGCCAATGTCAAAATTTCCCGCCTTTTTTTTTTTTTTCATCTCCGACGGTTCAAACGTTGCAAGAACCAGGCTTTCAAATCTATTTCCGAGCCTCGCCTTCCAACTTTTGCTGGCAGGCCGCAACCACTAAATCGATTGGCTTCTCGATGCTGCCTCAGTGTGGATGCCGGAGGACCCTGTCATGACCCTACAACAAGGCACGAATCCAGTACCGAATCCAGAGCGTCCATATCGATAGTCTCTGCGCCATCCCACCAAATATCGTCATCGATATCCATGGCATCTATATGACCGTTGATTTGTGCATTGGCATCGAAACTATCCGGAAGTTCTTCAATCACAGGACGCTCACCGTTGATCCACGTATAGTCGTTCCAACCCTCTAGCTCGCCTTCACGATATCCATAGATGACTTGCGTCATGAGAATAGGGAAAAGAGACATGCCTGAGTCTGCCATCTCAAGCGCGATTCTTAAATCAGCAATGCCCAAAGGTCCTCGCTCGCCCGCGGCCTTAGCTTCAACGGGAAGCAGGCCAAATTTGTCCCTTGACACTTCGCCACGGATCGATGCTTCCTCTTCCAGATGAAGTTGTCTCTTATATCTATGCGTTTGAATCCATGTTGTTCCAATACCATAACCTGTGTTTGCGGAATCGCCTGGACCGTTACTCCGAGTCCGGCTGAAAATCGATGTTAACACTTCCTTGATAAAAATTTCGGTTGCAACGGTAACGAGCTGCGGAGCCTCCGTCGCATGGCCACTGGGAAGCCCAGCTTCGTAGCAGAACGGCAGCATCCGACTCATGATCACTCCAACATCCGGAAACTCTCCTGACTCAATTGCTAGCGGCTGAGCAAACCGTTTTCGAATTTCCAGATCAACGTCTATCTTGTATAAGCAACCCACGTTACCTTGGTGAAAAAGTGATTCGCCAACTTACTCATATTATTGATGCCTGTCGCAGCGCTCGAAGCTACGTCCGCAGTGGTCGATGGTTTGCGGTATGTGTCTCCAAAGACATTCGATATGTTTTCAAGGGGATCATACTGTTGCATTGTCAGAAAACAGCCTGGGTTGCATGCAGTCTTTGGCTGCTTACATCATTATGGACAAGGTCTTTGATGCGCCTGCGATCCCGAGGCGGTAGTTGCATAACCTCTCCTTTTAATCTCCGTTCAGTTGCATCGCCTGTGACAGGCTTGCTGCCAGGTGCGACTGTAGGCTTATCATGAGCGCTAACCCAAGGAGCCAGTCCTTGGTCGGGCATTTCCCTCGTCACATTGCCGAGGATAGCAGCAATGAGTTGATTGTGATGGTGTTCTTTCTCGCCACTGTTGTCGGCGAGGATAGCATCTATGCGCTCCGAGTATTCTACTTGGCTAAGACGACCTTAACGCAGTGTTAGCAGCGCAGCCTGATACCATACACCCTATGTTAATTGAGCATACCAATCAAGAATTCGGACGTCGATTCTTTATAAACCAGCCATTGATCTCCACCAATGGCTCCCTTCAGCGCAGTATATAACGGTTCGAGGTCAATCCGAGCTGGAATGATCTGGCTAGTTTTCACTGGCTTGCCTGAACCGGGTGCAGTAATGGATAAAGTCTTGTTCGATAGAGTCGGCGTTGAGAGGTTGACGGCCGGACGGCTCAAGGCCGCGGGGTCGATGTCGGGCATGGCGTGGAGAATCGGGGGTTCGCTGCAAGTTGGAGAGGGCGGATATGACAGTTCAACGTCGCGTGCGGCGAGATGGCAACGCGCGACGCGGAAATCAGCTCATGAGTTGCATCAATCGATTGCTGAACGTTATGCGATCACAGTTACAGAGTCACCTTGATGACCCGGGCATGTTGTGGTCGCGAAGTTGATGGCGTTGGATGGCCAGTTTGACGTTAGGGAGAGGTCAACGGGTGTAACGAGGTCGAAAATTCGCCCAGAAGCTGGAGGCTCAGGAGGGCAGACAAGCCGCAGGCGTGTAGTGGGTACAGGCCGTGCTGCGCGCCCTAGCGCTGGATGAGCTAGTCCCTGATACTTAGCTGAATCCCGCCAGTATCCCACTAGGGGCCAGGCACACTACCTAACATCATCCCCAACGAACCCCCCTCGTCGCGTCGATCGCGTCTCCAGATCTTGTTGCTATCGTCAACTTTTGTGAAATCCCGTGGTTGGGCAGGCTAGTTGATCCGAGTTGCAGCTTTCATGATCAAGAAGTTCTGGTGTTTTCTCAGTATCGATCGATAATCGATCTTTTTTCCAGCCGTGGTGCGCGGCGATGCAGCCATGGCGTCAGAGCGCATCATCTCAGCTCTGGAGCATTTGATCATCCACATTGTGCCAACAGATCCGGATGAAGATTCGGACATAGCCCAGGAACGGCATGATGCTTGCTTAGAGCTCGCCACGTCCATTATAGATAAGTACGCTCATATCTCATCCTAATACCGTCCACGGCGTCATTTCAACTAGATTTGTAACTCACATTATTACAGCCCCCAGAGCCCTTCCATCTCCTCCGACGTCAACCACGCCTCCGACCTCATCAAGCGAAAACTTATCCAAACTAACCCAACCCAGGCCCTAAAGTTCTCAAATCTGTACTCGAGACTTCTCTCACTTCCAGTGCTCGAGCATAAATGGGCCATCTTGTATCTCTTATACCAACTGGCCGATTCACCAGACCCAAACGAACCACTCCCTTTCAGCCCTGTCAAGCCGTCTGCGCCGAACTATCGAGAGGCCATCAACAGAGATGCCCTCAAACGACAAATTCGAGACCAAAGCAAACCCTCCACACCAGTTCTTGGACATGAGGAAGAACAATTCAGAGATGCTTTCCAGCCTGAGGGACTGCGGAAAGTCTCGGGTCCGAAGCCGGGTACATTGGAAAGAGAACAGCAACCGAAACGAGACGTATCCCTGAAGTCCACACTACTTGCCAGCAACAATACCGAGTTCGAGCCCCCAGAGACGGATATTCTTCGAGATCTACCGTTTACATTGCAAGGCTTATCATCCACCACGCTTCCATTCTCAAAACCGGATACTCTAAACCTGCCGCCCACCGTCCCACTACCTATAGTTTCTATTCTACATACGTTGGCTGAACCTTCGCTATTGTACCGCGGCTTAGACGAATTCTGCAAAACTCCTGCAAATGGCTTACTGGGCCAGAGCCTTCGCTCCGCAATTGGTGGCGAGCTACGTTCGTATCTAAGTCTAATAGCAACCTTGGAAACCCAAATTCGGCAAGCCCTTTCCTCGCTCGATAGGAATGCGCCACGTGGGGGGATCGGCAAGGCGGGAGTGACGCTGAAAAGATGCGTTGTTTGGACCCGCGAGGCCACGATGGGCCTGCGACTAATGAGTCTCATCGCCGAAGAATCTGAGAACAAAATTGGGGGACGACTCATCTCTCTCATCCACAGCTTCTCTTCATCGCATGGCGACCCCGTTGTGGCAGCTTTTGCCGAGCGTCTCCTCGGCAGTTTCACAAGACCTTTTTATGACATACTTCGGCATTGGATCTATGACGGAGAACTTTCGGACCCTTATCATGAATTCTTCGTTCGAGAGCAGCACGCCAAAAACATAGACGTCTCGAAGCTAAAAGGCGCGGGTAACGTGTGGACTGACAAGTACGAGATCGACCAGGACATGATCCCCAGCACCATCACACAAGACTTCGCCCAGAAAGTTTTCTTAATTGGTAAATCTCTCAACTTCATTCGTCATAGCTGCGGCGATTCGCTCTGGGTAGAGGACTACTCCAAAGCTGCATCCAAGGAGCTTCGGTATGGCGATACAGCAACGCTTGAAGCCTGGATTGATGAAGCCTACAAGACGACCATGAAGCGGCTTATGGATCTCATGTCCACCAAGTTCCATCTCTTTGAGCATCTCAAGGCTTTGAAGGATTACATCCTGCTCGGACAGGGTGACTTTATAGCCTTGCTCATGGAATCGCTGGCAGCTAATCTCGACAGACCAGCCGGGGTACAATACCGCCACACTTTAACCGCGCAGCTTGAGCATGCTATTCGGGGATCGAACGCGCAGTACGACTCGCCCGAGGTCCTACGGAGACTGGACGCGAGAATGCTTCAGCTCTCTCACGGAGATATTGGATGGGACTGCTTCACGCTGGAATACAAAATCGACGCTCCCGTAGATGTCGTCGTCACTGAATGGGGAAACAGACAATATCTCAAAGTCTTCAATTTCCTTTGGAGGATCAAACGCGTAGAATTTGCTCTTCTTAGTACGTGGCGGAAATGCATGACCGGTTCTAGAGGGGTCCTGCAAAACTCAGATCAAACAGTCACACAGACATGGAAATCTACGCGTGGTGTTCTCGCCGAAATGATTCACTTTGTTGGCCAACTGCAATACTACATTCTGTTCGAAGTCATTGAATCGTCGTGGGATGAGCTCCAAAGGCGGATCCATAAGGAAGATTGCACACTGGATGATCTCATCAACGCCCATGAGAGGTATCTCAACGACATCACCCACAAGGGCCTCCTTGGCGCCAAGCGCCGCCATCACGGCGCAGAAGACGACGACCGAGCATCTTCTTATTTGGGTCAGCTCAGCGATATACTCCGCTTCATGCTCAGCTACCGCGATTCAGTGGATGGCCTGTACAGCTGGAGTGTGTCAGATTTTACGCGCAGACAAGAAGCCGACGTGCGGACCTCTACAAAGCATGACCTAGATGACCATTACATCGGAGCTGGTGGTGTTTCATCAGAGTTCCCTGTCTTGCAGGATCGATTGCACCACCTCGGCACAACGTTTAAGGGACGAGTGCAAATTTTGCTAGGGGATCTGGCGTATCAGCCAAACGTGGACATGCGGTTTTTGGGCGTGGCGATGAACTTCAACGATGTTTATCAGCCGGCGAGGAGAAAGACGAGACCTGCGACTCAGGCTGCATCGGCTAATACATCAAAAGCGTGATTGGCGATATCCAAGCCATCTTGAACATGTTTCTCCGGGTGGGAAAAAAAGTCATTGGTTCAATTAGGGCTGCTGGTTCATAGTTTTGTAGGGTTCAACGACGTGATGACATAATGAAACTGTTTCAGGAATCACAGACCGAATAGTTGCAGCCATTCCTCTCGTCATTTCCTCATCCTGTTTTACTCTGGTCGCCCAGTTCCTCACCACAATATGGCGAAAATAACTTCTTACTTCCCAAACACGACCACTATCGACGGTGGTCAGCTACCTTGCAGAAGTCAGCTCTGATTCCAAGTTCAGACAATGTGTCAACCTTTAATCTCGGGCCGTCTGGGCCATCATTGTCTCGATGCTGGTCAATGCCTAGCAGTGCTTGCCCGGGATTTGTGCATGGTGTGGGCAAACCTGCGGTTCGCATGAATATTGAGAGCCCCCAGCTCTCATGTACGGTAGCATGTCAAATTGCATAATATGACACTCTGCTCATGTTTTTATTATTTTAATTTATGCCAAGTCATAGTCGTGTTTAGCCCAGCGCACCTCGAAGGCAGGGTCAAACAAATCCTCCGTGTTTGGAGATAACGGCAGACCAGTTCGCGCGGGAACAGCAAAGCAACTAGGGGCATGTATTGTGGCTATTGGAGGTGTACGGAGTAGTGCTCAGCAACGTCCTTTTCTTTTTTCTTTTTCTTTTTCTTTTTCTTTTCCTGTTTCTAGTTCCGTTGCTGTTTTTCGAGTCGATGAGCGATGCCGATTGATTGGGGAGACCTGTGGAGATAATAAAGCGTTCTGAATTGTGAGTGGTGCTCATGGCATGGAGTGGCCCGGATGTGAGGTGAGGGCTACCTGCAGTTCTGTGTGATTGATGGCGTGACGGAGTCTGACCACATATTGGTTGTATTGAACGTATCGAGAACTAGATCCCGCCTCAGCAGTGCAACGGGGGTGGGTAGCCTACCTGCCACCTCAAGAAATCTGCCGACGACCGGGTTGTAGACATTCTCACATGATGGCCAAAACGAAGACGATGCAGCATGTTCTAAATATGTTTCGTGTTGATCCAAACAATATAGTAGGGAGTACATCAATACTATGATTCTTTGTAACACGTAAACGGAAAAATACCTGTGAGATTCCTCGAGATTATTTCCTTGGTTCATTGATCCATGTTCATCATCATATGTGCGGTTGTCCTGGCGGTTGCGTGGGTGCTCTGTGGATGTGGATCTGCAACAACTACAAAACAGTCACAATATTTGTTCCTTGGCGATAAACAGGCAAGCCACTATCAAACACCAAAGTACACGGCATTGCACATTTCGGAGAGCCATAAGGATTCCAAGTTTACTATCGCAGCCGGTTAGTAAATGCCAGTCCGGGGGGATTTCATGAATAGTCAGTCAGAATTGCCGGAGTAGCCGTTATGAGCTATGATGAGACGGAAGCAAGCAAACTTTTTATTGCGCCACAAACATCAGTCGACTACGGAGCACCTGCATGTATCTAATTGTAGTGTCTGCTGTGTCGGACGCGATCCCTAGAAAAGTATAATAAGCCCGGATCGCGAACAGCAGGCAAAAGAAAGCAAAGTTAGTTTTTCTTTCTCTGTGAATCATCCCATTCACCACTTGCCCCTGCGCCTTGGCTGAGAAGAGGAATGTTGGGACAAGGGACGGTCCCGAAACTCCGGGAACCTGGTCCTCTGATGTTTCACTTGATGGCATGGAAGCCCTTGGTGGTTGTGGTCAATCTTGTTCCAGTCTGGTACATAACTAAAAGGCGGCATTTCTCCGCAGCATCCCGGCAAGCCGGGGAACAAGGGCAAATCAGTCCGCTTGGTTCAGTTGAATGGACCTAACTAGATATCAGGAGGAGCTCAAAAGCTTTTGCGTCGTCATTGGAATGCGATCTGAGACTGAATCTTAGAGTGCCGCCCTGTCAGATTCAGTAAGCATTTGCCGATGGAGCGACGTCGAGAAAATGGTAAAGGTCGCAAACTCAAAACGTGTCAACAGTCTCTGCCGGTGCGTATGGAATTTCGAACAAGTCGATAGCGAACTTTTGCGGCCATGCTGTCCCAGTCCAGGGCCGCTGCCGGTGCAATCACAATATCCAATTCACATGTCGCTTGTATATCCCGTGTCTTTCAACACGATGCATCACAGCGCCTCGGAACGGGATACGAAGCGTTCCCGACAACTCCGTATCCGCCCGTCGTCGGTAGATCTCGCAGGATCGTATGTGGCGGCGATGTTTGGTGGATACCAGGATCAGACTGGATGTCAACTGCTGACTGCCTTGGGCAGGCTGGGCCGTGTCTGGCTGCTTGCGAACAGCTGCAACACATCTTACTAGCTCTTCTCTCGGCGTTTTGCGGTGATGTCATGGACAGCTGTGACAAACAAGGCGAGGCTGGGAGCGAGCTGATGTATCACGGCTCCAATCACGCCTCTGGCACATGCAGACGAGCGCAGCCATCCACCGTCAAGCTATCTTTTACTTGCAAGCTAAGGTATGCCACATGTCATTCAAAATGAAAAGAAGAAGCAATACTAGTAATCAAAAGTCTGGGGTAAATAAGACATGTTCTTGCTAGATATACCCCTATAATGTATAATAGCATAATGTTCAAGCTGAGGATTGCTTGAACTGGTACGGAGTACAGAGACTGTCAATCGGTCTCCGGAAAATGTGGCCCTGGAGACGCGCATGCCCACATACTGTCTTGCGCGCTTCGTCATTCAAGAAAGTGACCAGTGAACAGCCTCTTCGTCCAGAGACACTAGCAATCCTTAGTTTTCTTGTGTTTTATGCGTCTCAAGTCGTCTTAATAACCAAGCCTCTTAATGCAGACAGCGTACAGAGTGAGTGCAGGGACGGACTCAAGCTCCGCGCTGCAACGCAAAATGAGAGGACTGGGCTCAAAGGAAAATCGCATTACTCCGTACTAGCAGCCACGAGGGATTGCTCCTGGCTTGTCAGGGGTATCTTTGCCCGCCCCTGTGTCAACACCCCGGACGACTGTGCCCATGCAAGCGCTCTCTTCTCTTTCCCCGGACTTTCTGATATTTACGGAGTAGAAGCTTCTGGATTTTGGAATGGTAGCTTGTCCCCATCAGGCACATTTCGAATCTGCAGCACCACCGCTACAACTGCTTCGGAAGGTGAGGTAACCGGGTAATGCCGACGAGGCTATTCAAACGAGCGCGTCTATGTTTGCCTAGTACTTAGAGGGCGCTTCACGTGGCTCAAACAGCCGGAGACGGGACGACCAGAGTCTGAAGCCATTCAAGAGGTCTGGCATGTACGGACCAATGCCGTCGCAACACATCCTCGCCTTTACGGCGGCTCATTCTCGAGAGGTTACTACTACAAAAGACCGAGTCCGACTTGGGCATGGGCGGCTTGCAGGCTCTAGATTTGCATTGCTTGTCCCAGTCCTGTGTAAAGTTTGTGCCCTCTTTCCCCGAGTCAAGAGCCAGGCAACAGATCCGCAGCTCAAGCTGTGAGCAACGATATTGCGCGTCGTTGGCGAAGAGAGTTTAGTCTAAAATGGATGCGGCACAAACAATCCTCCCTTAATGCTCGTCGCTTCCTAACGCTGCGCTGTACGTAGTAACAAAGACGTGGCTGGTCGGGCCGTTAGAAATTTCGCGGGTGGTGTTCAAGCCGCCCAAAAAACAAGGTTCTATACCCGGTACGATGCTCCGTATAGTAACTGCAGCAAATCGCACGGTTCGTACGCCCAGCCATTGACCCCCTAGAGGCAACGTGTCGTGTAATAGTATGTAACTACTCCGGCGTTGAGACTCGTTATAATTCGATGGGGCTGCGCAAGTACATAACGCAAATCTCGAATTGAACTTATCCAAAACGGCCTGACCTGCATATTCTCAGCCTACTTACTCCAGCAGCGGAGCTTCTTTGCTGAGGTGAAGAAGTCGGGGGTCATTTGCCCTGCCAGCGGTATTGGGGTCCTTTTTGGCGATGGATGCTTTTGGAGGTCCCAAGTCGATGCCATGTACAAACAGCCGCACAGTAGCTGTCGAAAGCCTGCGTTGGTCGTGCCAGCCCAACCAACGCAGATTTTCTTTGCGCGAACAGACTAAAAACATGACAATACTCGAGTTGTTACGGTGAGGAAGAGTCGACAGGGTGTGGCAGAGGCCAGTTCTCTTCCAACTACTGACGGATGAGGGCGTGGAGCATAACATGGAAAAGGCTGGGGGCAAATGTTTGCTGTCACTGCGAATCACCGCAAAGCACCAGACCGCAGAGCAATGCGTAGCATCGCCAACTCGCTCGCCATTGGTTGCGGAGTACTTCTTGATTGAATTGGACTGAATTGGACTGAATTTGGACTGAATAGTAGTGATGCATTGTTATGCTGCGTTGTTGGCTTGCGTTTTCTCGCCAGGCAGCTGGCAGGGCAGGCACCTCTTGCCTTCTTGACCCGGGGACTCCGCACCCCCCTGTGCGCCACACCTAATGGCCCCCGTGCACACCCCCATAGCATCGTCGTCGGGCTGCATGGTCGCTTGGCCCCCTCTGACGGATGAAGGATGAAGGGGAAAACGGAGAGTAGGGAGTAGTTATGCAGCACCCCGTATGTACAGTGCAAGTACAATAAAAATGCACAATACTTCCTTCCGTAGTATTGGGCTGACCACCTCCAGTTGGCAGCTGGCGAGCAATTGGCGAGCATCCGGGGAGCAGCTCGTCAGCGGCTGGTTGGTTGGCTGCTCCCTTCCTCTCGCGTCCGGTATTGAGGAAACAGCAAGGGAGTCAGCCAGATGGTCCATGTCCCTTGAGGCTTCGAGGGCGTGTCTCCTCCTCGCAGGATTCACACCCCTTCTTCCCCAGCCAGTGTCTGGAGTCGGACCGCTTCAAAGTTCACGTCTATGGAGGACAGGGTGTATAGTTATTGTAATAATTGTTTGGTAGGGACGGAGTAACTAACCTGCCTGTGGGCAAATAATAATACAGGTTCCTTTCCCTAGTAATAGCTCCCTTTCGTCCATCCCAATTTTCCCCCGTTTGTTGTCCGCCGTGCGCTTCGATTGTCTGACAAGCCAGACACCTGCGTGTCTTCTCCTCCTCTTTTCTCTTTCCTTACTTAAGTCTATCCTCTTCCCCGGACTTGTGCTTCTTCCCCCCTTCCTCCTCACCCTAGCTGCCGCACAGCCCATCCACGAACACTCACACCACATACATATCAACACTGGCACATAACATACACTTCGGCTTTTCTGCTTCCTCTTTAACTCCTGAGAACTTGTGCTGTATACAACCGTATTCAGTATTGGACACCTATTCTTTATTTATCCTTATTATCCACAGAATCAACAGCCTCTGTTTCTACCTATAAGACGCGCTGCAACTACAACGAGAAGTCCGAATTTCACAAGCCTCGGTTCCAGTTTTTACCCACATACTGCCCACGGATACACGCAAGCTCGGCTCCCGCTTTATCGCTGCGCAGCCCAAAACCTAAAATAAAAATAAAAAACTTGCTCTTTCATGTATGTATTTTATCTCAGTTCTTCAAGGCTATTGAAATTCTTAATACTGACTGCTCTGCTTGTCACAGACAGAATACTTCTCATCCCATCACATACATACCTTACATCGCCTCGCCTATCGCCATGTCTGCTCAGCTGAATAACACACGGGTATTCACTTCCCAGGACCTGTACAGCAGTCTCACCGCCAACCTCACATACAAGGACAACAGACCCTCAACACCAGTTCGTCACATTCAAGAAAATGACTACACTGTCCCCGCACCACCACCACCCAGCCCCGTCAGCTTTCGAGCCGACAAGTGGCACATGCCGAGTCGGCGCGTGTGAACAGACGTGGTGATTGCGATGCCTTGATGGCGGAGTCACAACATTGATCCAACTTGTCCCTTTGCATCCGCATTGTTATTATACCAGGGACAAGTTGGCTACCTCATCATCTTTCATCTATGTTCTTTGACTTGCGATTTCAGCCGCGTAGGGAGTTTGGGAAACATTTACATCACTGAACAGGTTCATATGTATCAAGAAGCAAAATGGAATGTGTCATCATCGGGAAAGGGACTGGGAACAAGAAAATAAAAGCATAAGCAAAGATTGGACAGGGGTCAGGCTCAGGACACCGGGGTCGGTTTTAGGTTTCCTGAGATGTGATTTACGATAGCTAGATTTACGAAGGGGTAGAGGGACCCCTTCGACGCAAAGTCATTTTCTCGTCATATTGGCTCTCCTCGTGAATCGATTGACTGCAATGTACTGATCCAGGTAGATGCAGCAGCCATGCGTCCCCCGTACCACTCACTACACCAGGCCATGGGGGCAATTCTGTAAGCAGCGAACTTCGTTGGACAGCGGTGAAATGAGCACAACCCTTTCAGCCAGTACAGTTGTTGCACATGAACATCTGCGTCAGGTAATCTTGGATCCAGACACATGGCACAGTGCAAGAGGTCGGATCGGAACAGGCTGTACCTACGTGTGCGCTAAGTTGGAGATAACCCGATGAAAAGGGGGATGCACTGTATGGGGCGATGCGGTCGAAATTTACTTGGCGTTCAATTGTTCAGACTGAAGCCATTTACGAGTCGCCCGGGCGTGGCGTGCGTGCGACTGTCTTCCAAAGGGAAATATCTACATACTATTATGGCTGGGTTACATCTGCTAACTTACCGGTGCATGAGGTTTTGCTGTCGTGGATAAATAGTTCGATGTCGATCGCTTCTATTCTCATGTGAACCACAAATGGTGGTCTTATTCATGTGGTGGCTTGCATCCGGTGTGATGGAATCGGCAGACATTGCAGCACCTGTCCGGGCATCCTCTGCACGATGATATACATAGAACCAACAACAGGCCAGTAAAACCGAGAGCTTACAAGGTAGCTAGCTATTTCGCAAAACAGGACATGGCCGCGATTGCTACCCGATGTTGTCCGCATGTTACACCTGCATGTAACTTCGGGATGTCACCTGCGGCTAGACGATAAGCTACCCTGAAATGATACCAAAGCTGCCGAACCATGCAAAGAGCCAGCCAGTCAGAAGACCCTCAAATACCGGTGTGCGTGGGAGCGCAACTACGAGATGTTCCGGCCAGTGAGAACAGAGCGTGGCGGCATATTTGATGTATTTTGAGTGGCTCGCTGCATTATCTTCCAACAGCAGGTCTCAGCGCCACCGTTAAATCTACACCTTCCACAGCACAGGAAATTTTGGCGACCTAGTGTTCTACAATGGCTGATAAGCAAGATGTGCCGTGTTGTGAACCTTTTCAATCATGTAGTACTGTTATGATACCAATGGGCAGCGTTTTTGTTCACGGGGAACGTGGAAAGTACTGCCGGAGCTGTGTAAGATGATGGCATTCACCCGGACGGCGCCCTGGCAGGATGCTGTGCTGCTTGGGCTGGTTTGCTTGTGTGACTGGATCCGTCCTCCATAGGCGAAGACTTGGGGTTCGACGGAAGAGTCATGGATCTAGAAGTGAGCTGTCAAGTCGTACACCAGCGAACTGATTGCCCTTGCAGAAGTGCAGCAACCGAGATTTCTGTGGAAAAGGGCTGTGAAAACTTCTCCTAGATGATTTTTGGTAGTAGGCCAAGGTATTTACCCGAGTCTTGGCTTATTTTGTAAGCAGTTGGCCTGGCCGGTCAGTAATTCATCCGAGAGACAAGTTAAGTCAAGAATGCCCAGGCTGTGGCTTTCTTTGGACGTGGAACTTGCGACCAGGAAAAGCATGCGGTATGCCTCGTTGGGGAAATGCGATGTGTATAAAACTACGAGCAAGGTTCAGTCGCGTATGTTATCCGCGTATCTATAAATAAACCGTACTATTAATCTCAATGAGAAGCTACTCAGCATCATCCATCAACTCTGTGCATAAAGTACGTAGCTTTTCAATAGCACCATCACTGGCAAGAATAGAGCTTGCCACTCACACCACCGTCCTTGCCCCTCCTCAATTCATCTGGCATTCGGACAGCACGGTTCCCAACGTCAAATCTGCTTCCGCCGACTTCATTACAGAGTATGAATGGAGGAGGCCCTGCTGTCCCAGTGTAGGGAAGATTGCGCCGAGTTGATTGGGCAGGCAAAAGTTCTGAATGTATGGCCGGCGGCTCGCTGAAGCCGATTTTTCACAACATTTCGAATCGTCGTGGCTTTTTGAGCCCAACCTTTTCGCCTGCAACAGCAAAATCAGGCACCAAACTAAACCATATTCATAAAAGCTTGAGACACTCTCGGAGGGTCTGAAGCTCGGCACTGACGTAGCAAATTGCTTCGGCGGCTACAGCGAATGCGCCACTGGCGGCGACCTGTTCAAGCTGCTGCAATCCATCGCGGCCCAAGATGGTAGGTATAATGTCCCAGCCATAAGTATCGGTAAATAACAGAGCCGCCCGGTAGTGAGCTAGGTATATGTGGCGAACAGATGGACTGCGGGTGTCGTCTAAAGGGGGTATTTTATCCTCGCTGCTCAAATTCCCTGCCTCGGGCCTAGGTACGAACAATATTCTGAGTAAGATCCTTTCTTAACTCACGTGCGTCGACGGCGTTTTCCAATAGACATCCCAGCAATTCAAAGATGTCCATCACTTTGAGCAACGACCCGAGTTCTTCCAAACGCTGATAAGGTGGTCACGGATCTTACAAGTACCTTTCAAAAGATTTCCTTATGGAATAAAGGATCGAGATGGATGGGAAACACGGGCCCGAAAACGGGTCCAACGGCAGCATATTGCTGATGGGTGCATTAAGAGCGAGTTGACAAAGTCTGATAATTCGCAACGAAGGACCTGGTGGCGTTCAAAAATGCCCGGACTGTCCCGCAGACATGGAAACCGCAGAAGAGTATGACAGAACTGCAAAAACTTCGGTTGATGAAAAGACCTTATCTCACCTCGAATAAAATTTGTAAACCCGAGTCCTTGAGACACTCCTTCACTTGCCGCGTCGGTGTGCCCTTTAGTGATTGAACCATCAAGAGACGCCGCCAAGCAGTAACCCCGTGTTAAATCCGGGCCGCTTGACAATGCTATACCCCTTTGGTGACCACAAGAAGACCTCCGTTTCGCTCACGACAGAGATTTTTAACCAATGAAAAGAGAAACGGAGTGCTGTGGGTCGGACGCAGAAGCAAGTTTTTAGCTCTTCCAGACGATGGGACAAATGTATAAAGAAGCAACGACCGGCGTCCACGCTTCCGACCTTCCGTTCTTCCTTCTCATTTCAAGATTGACTTAATCTGGAATAAAAGTCACCTCAGGACTTGCGTATATTTCATAGATTTAGCAAATAATACAAAGAAAAGAGAATTCACGCAATGGCCTCTAACCAACACAACAGCTACGGCCCTGGCCATGCCATCCCCCATGTGAAGCATCACGAGTGGCGGACAGCTGAAAACAGCGCCACCCACCTTATCGCTCATCTTCAATCCGGCGCCGCACAGAACCCTAAGGTCAGAGTGCTGGATGTTGGTGCTGGCTCAGGCACAATTACAGCTTCGCTGGCTAAATACATACCCGAGGGGCATATTGTAGCCACAGACATCTCGGACGATATCCTGAAGCGAGCCAAGTTTCACGTGGACAAGGAAGGAATCAAGAACATCAGCTATCAGAAAGCCAGTGTTTATGAGCTCCCTTTCGCCAACTCCAGCTTCGACATAACACATGCTCACCAGGTTCTTACACATCTAGACGCGCCGGTTGACGCTATTCGCGAGATGCTGCGGGTAACAAAACCAGGCGGCATTGTGTCACTCCGCGAGGTAGACATGGCGATGTGGTGTTGGTGGCCGGAGCTTCCTGCTTTACAACTCTTCCACGAGACTCTGGTTAAAAGTATGGTAGACAACGGGGGCAGTGGAAACGCGGGACGACAACTGCTTTCTTGGTCCATGAAAGCCGACGTCCCAAGGGAGAATATTGAAATGACGTTTGGGACTTGGTGTCATTGTTTGCCTGAGGATCGCGAGTCGATGGGTAGGTGACTACGATACCACCCCATTTTCCAAGTCGACAGTCACATGGCTGACCATGGCTGACATTACAAATGTAAAGCTGATTCCATGATTGAGCGGCTGCGTTTTGGGCCGATGCGTGTCCGGGCTATTGAGCGAGGAATTGCCACGGAAAAGGACATTGACAGCATGATGGAGGCTTGGGAGAAGTGGAAGGTGACAGAGGACGCAGTGCTGGGACAGACGAGCGGCGAGGCCATAATCCGAAAGGCGTAGTTAAACAGAGAAGTAGAAAGCAAAGCGCGTAGTAGACGCAGAAGAATAGACCGGCGCTGAATTGCAAGTTTACCAAGCATGATGATTATTACTCCGTACAGTCTGTGTCCATAAATTTCCGACCCCCAGAGTCGCGTTGCGGCACGCAAGCTGGGTTGGAAATTATTGAACCCCCACTACAGAGTGTACATTGCAGGTCTCGAGGCCGAAAGTGACTAGTTGAACGGTGAGTGGTGTGAAGGTGGGGCAAATCCAGCCAATCCAGCACCACTTTGGCGCCACTTTACACGTCAAAGTCAACACCAAAGACGACGCGTCTCAGCTCTGTCGCGTTACCACGGTCCGGCCCACGGTATATCCTGGCGTGTCTTGCCTCCCCCGGTTGCCTGGGCGGCGCCCTTTGCCAGCGACCACCATCCTACGGCTTTGATCTCTCCCGTCTTTCTTACCCGGCAAGCCACTGTGAATCTTCATCGAGTCGCATCGCACCTACGCACTGAATTTGAGCGTTTGTTCTTTCTGACTGTGCAGCTCTGATCACACTTGCCATTCTCCTGATTCATCAGCTTGCATTAGGCGTTCCTGACCGAAAACTTGAACAACTCCTTCTCACGAGCTGTTCCGCTTGCTCCTCCTATCGACTACACATCACATCGAGGCAACAACGGAACAAGATGTCTCGCCCTGCATTTAAGAGGCGGCAGGCTGCTGAAGTCGTGCCTTCCTCCAACTCCATGACCAATTTCACCCGCATTTCGAAGACTCATACGATCTCTGATGCATCGGCAAAGAAATCCATTGTGGTGGAGCTGCCTGCCCCAAGCGCATCTCGCAAGAGAAAAGCTACCTCAATAGAACGAGAAACCAGCACCGCCCGATCAACTCGACGCACTATCTCTTTCTCTCCCAGCAGCGACGATGAGGGTCAGCGAGAATCTGCCTCCTCGAAAAGACCCCGACGATCCGGTCCATCGCATCCCGCTGCCGCTGCCGCTGCCGCTGCCGCTGTCACGGTTCAGGTTGCTAAACCACCCACCAAGGGCAAAGCTATACAGGTAGCCAAAGCTGCCTCCTCCAGAACAAGAGGCCCCCACAGACCGAGCCAGTCAACGATTATTACCAAATCTGTCCAACAACAAAAAAATGCTCAGACAAAGATTGATGCGGTTTACAAAAAGAAAACTGAAAAGGCCAAAAACAAGGCAGAGGATAAGACACTGCCTCCTCATCTAGCGGAATTGATTGCCCTGAACAAGGCTTTCCTCAAGACTGTTATGATTCACATTGCACACAATGGCAGCATCTCACCTATTGACATTCGGGTCATTTCGCCAAATATTTCAAGAGCATGGGGCAAACGACAAGTTACAGTGGAAGATATTCGACGATGCATCGCTATTCAATCATGCGGCCAAGGGCATTCTGCGTCTCCCTTTATCATTTCTGACTATGGCCGAGGAAGACTCTGTGTTGAAGTAGCTCAAGGTGTGGATGGCGTTTCCATCGACGAGGCGCGCTTGTGTCGACAATTTAAGGACAACATCCGAGTATTTTGTGCTGAAAGAGCTATGGATCAGATGACGGATGTGGATGTTTCTCTGGAAAGCTTAACTCTGTCTGATCTTCCGCAAGCAGCTATCAAGGAAATGGGTAACGGCGCCAAGACAAATCATATCCTTGCCAAGGGACAAAAGGCACTATCCGAACTTAAGAGCGACATTGCTACCAAGCAGCAGAGCAATCTAGAGAAGCAACAAGCCGTCAGTAACTTGCCCATGCTGAACCCCGACGGCAGCAAGATGGGTCTTCTCGACCGAATTCGTCACAAGCAACTCGCCAAGGCGAACGAGCCTCTCCCGCCGTCTGGCCCGGAGCTTCAACGACGTGCTGCCCTCAACCGAGTCAATGACGTTGCCGCCACCATTTCAATGCTCAGCCTGTCCAACCCCATGTCCCTCCCTCGACAAGCGTTCACCATGATGGTCATTTCAGAAAAACTGAAGGATTCGCTACGGGTTCCCATTTCTAAGGAAGAAGGCATGGCATGCGTCAGGCTCATCGCTACAGAAATTGCACCTGAATGGTTGAGAATTGTACCGATTGGTGGACGAGAGAATGTGGTGATACAGCGACATAGCCAACCCATTGACAGGGTCATTAATGAGCGGGTTCAAAAGTTGCTGACGGCGTAGGGTTGGGTGACGGGAGTGATGATGATGCATATTTAACAGATACCCCTGGTGTTCCCGAGGACGGTTCAGTATTAGCAACGAGGGATCACATTGTAGGAAAAGTGTTTTGATGGATGGATGGCATTGCATTGTGATTTTATCAGCAGGACATTGGCGTTGGCAAATTGGTTACGGGCATGGTGTTGGAGTTGATGAATCCGCATGTGAAGGAGCTTTACTGTCTTCAGACAAGACGGCAACTAGATAATGAAATGGCAAAGTCCTGCAAAACCTGGCATCCTTGCCTCTTCTGTGATCTGCTGCCCGGCACTGTTCCACGCAATTAACGGCGAACGCCTAATCATCGTAGTGCCGCTAACTTTGCGGAAAGTCCATGGAAATTGGTCCACGACCAACAGCGGCTCGCAAATCGCGCCGATGACCGGTGTGGATCGGCAGCAAAGGCCCTCAAAACGGTGGAAACCGACGGAGTAGTTATTCGCCGACTCACTCGATTGAGCCAGTGCCAGAGTAGCAATTGACCCCAAAGTAGGCTATCTAGTTCGAGGCAATTCATATATGATTTTCTGGAGATTCCTGGAGATTTTGTTTTGTTTTATTCTGCATTCTTCCAACGGTCTCCTAACGTGGATATGGACGTAAAATTAAAGTTTATAGCCATAGCTATACTCCGTAGCACGAGCTAACTAATAGCCTTCATGCCTCGGTTAGATTTTTTTCCCTTTCTTGATTTCTGTTTTGGCTGGACGGTTAACTACAACGCGGGCGTACCTAATAAACCGTCATGCTGGCCAGACTTGTTGCCACAACTTGGTTAAGATGAGTCTACGTATAAAGTATCCCCTCAATTCACACGGCATGGCGTCATTGCAGCCAATTGATGCTCGACTCAACTCCCAAAAGCTAGTCTGCATATTGCCATCTTTCCATCTCGGAAAATATCCGTGATTTGACCTCGTCGTGCCCCCAAGTGAGTTCCGAACGGCGCAGATGCTCCCGAGTCACCGTCTCTCACGGGCCGATGACCGGGGGGCCGGAGACGGGCCACCCAACCGACGGTCCTTAGATCGGCTTCTTGGGTGGGATTTTGAACGGGCCCACGGCATCGTAATGGAGAAAAAAGGTGGACAGCTTGGTGCTTGTTTGGCTGGAAGGTGTTGTGGACAGGGGGACGTGAGCAAGGTTACATTTTGCAGGGAAACTGGAAAAACAAAACCATAGTTAACCAAAACATAAATCGATATTTAATACCCTCCCGTTCCCCCTTTCCTGTTTTGATTCGAAAACTTTTGATGTGCTTCGTATCTCGATTGGATGTTGTGTGCCTAATTTAAGGTTCATTCGCTTTGGTATGCATTGCTGGGTTGCAGCCCTTATCTCAGTACAATTATTATACTATTTGATGAAGTTGATACAGTGGTAACGGGGGGATGTATCATTGTCCTCTTGAACATTTCTGAATTGGAGAAGCTTCATATGAGCGTGCGTGCGAGCCGTCAGGACATACACTGGAAGGCTATTCCTCCTCGTTTGCGTTAGCACCTGTTCTTCTTATGAATCAGGCCCCCTTCCCGTACTTCCTTGATCATGGTCACGACGTCTGAGAACCGCGAGTCAAATCTGCAGCCGTTTCGGTCAACCGCACCAGACGATGTCGAGCCGCTTGATGGCCCGGTGCGGTCGACCCAAGTTTACCGCTCCGTCTCGCATGTCTCTGGTCATGACGCTTTCGAGGCCTCTCACCAGCATGATGTCGCCGCCGAGGACGACGCGGAGGATGCGGACAACGTCTACAACCGCCTGTCGCGCCGTCGAAAGGGGCTCATTGTGGCAATCATGTCCTTTTGCGCATTCCTCTCCCCTATGTCCAGCACGTCCATCTTGGCTGCCACTCCGGAAGTAGCCAAAGCCTATCAGACAACAGGATCAATCATCAATGTCAGCAACGCGGGCTACATGGTCTTTATGGGCATATCACCCATTGTATGGGGTCCCATGAGTCAAGTGTTTGGGCGGTGGCCGGTGACGATGTTGACGGCCATTTTGTTCTTCTTGTTAAGTTTGGCAACGGCGCTGGCGCCTAATCTGGCAGCTTTCTTTGTGTTTCGTGCATTGTCTGCGTTTGAAGGAACAGCGTTCATATTGCTTGGAGCGGCGTGCCTAGGGTACGTATGCTGCTGGTGTATGACAAACAGCTCAACGCACGCATGCGTCCCCCCCCCCCCCTCCTTCCCTGCTTGAAAGTTGGCGACAGAGGCGCCAGGATTGTCAGATTCCAAGACTAATGCAGAGTACGTAGTGATATTTATCGCCCAACAGAACGCGGCACCGCCATAGGATGGTTCATGTCCGGCACTCTCATCGGACCAGCCCTCGGTCCCTTCATCGGCGGGATTATCGTTACGTATTCATCATGGCGGTCCATTTTCTGGCTTCAAACGGCACTTGCAGGCACTGGCGTCCTCGGCGTTTTCTTTCTCGTCCCTGAGACGGCCCACCACAAGAAGATAGATGACCTGAACGGCCTTTCGGGAAAAGATAAGGCCAAGGCTATAATGCATATGATCAATCCGATCCGAGTTCTGCGCTTGTTCCGATATTGGAATCAGGTTCTCGTAGCATGTGGCAGCTCTGCTTTGGTGTGGAATATGTACAGCCTGCTCACGCCGATTCGTTACGTTTTGAACCCGCGCTTCCATCTCGAGTCCCCGCTGCTGTCCGGGCTGTTCTACTTGGCACCGGGAACTGGATATCTGGTTGGAACATTCATGGGCGGTCGCTGGGCAGACCATACCGTCCAAGTGTGGATTAAGAAGCGGAATGGCGTTCGCATCCCGGAAGACAGGCTGCGTTCATCTGTTCCTTTCATGGGGCTTGTGATGCCTGCCTGCATCCTCGTGTATGGCTGGACGGTCGACCAAGCCGTGGGAGGCATTCCCGTTCCCGTTATTGCCCTGTTCATCCAAGGGGTTGGGCAGCTCTTCAGCTTCCCATCGCTGAACACCTACTGCTTAGATGTCATGCCAGGCCAAGGTGCCGAAGTCGTGGCGGCGAACTACTTTGTGAGATACCTGGCTGGATGCCTCGGTACCGCCGTGGTGTTACCGGCAGTTGAAGGCGTCGGCGTGGGTTGGTTCTCGACTATTTCGGCCTTATTCCTAGGAGCATCCACGATTGGCGTAATGGCAGCAATTCGGTGGGGAGAGTCGTGGAGGAAGGGTATCGATGCTAAGTTGGAGACGGAAAAGAAGGCAAGGGGAGGAAAGGCGCGCAAGCAGACGTCTGAAAAAGAACCCAAGAGTGATCATGGTCAGGCACCTGTGGCGACAATGGTCACGGATTTGGAAAGAGGCCAGAAAAGTACACATGGTAGTAGCCAGTAGAAGGCTGGGTTGATTGACAGGAGAAGCACATCTGCATATGGCTTTGAAGGGTTCATACAATGCGGAGTATCACCTTGCAGTCCATGTTGGTACTGTCACAACTGGTGTGTGGTACGTTTGTCTTCTTCGCGTGGAAGAAGACTGTGTGTGACTTTGACATGCACATGGGTTGACAGGTGTGACGGTGATGCGCGGTTTCCCCATCCCGATAGACGGCTGTGCATATCGCGTTTGGCATTTATTCATCGGCGGCAATCAAGCCACACTTTCATGAGTTGAATTTTTTACGGTAGTGTTCAATTTTCAGATTCCCCAAGCTGTAGAGGAAGCATGCGAGGACGTAGTACTGTCCACGGATGCAGTGCAGTGAGTGCTTAACAGGTCATGACATGCTGATGTGGGTGGTGGAGTACAGCACGGGTTACCCGGTGCTGGAAAGGAGAGGACAGCCCCGTCCGACATGGATGTTAAAGTTCATTTACTAGTACGAATCTGACGTATCTTGATTGACTGCTGGTTGGAACCAAGGTGAGTACATAACAAGGGGGGTGGTTCGAATCAACAAATATGTGGCCGCTCTGCAAAATTATTATGCCACATCCACCACGACCCCGAATTGTCTACGGAAATCTAAAAGAAGTACATGTAATTCGCCAGTTCAAATCACGACTTCTCCGTACTACCGATTACCCTGTCTGATGCTGCAGCAACAAATTACGTGAGACTAACTTTTGCAGATGCAATCAATACTTTGACGGCCGACACCGTTCCGGACAGGGGGACCGACGCAGCACGGCCACCCTGTTGGGTAACACAGCGTGCGTCTAGGTGCTACGCAGGACAAACTTAATTCCAATATTGTGCAGTACTCCATGCAGCAATTAACGACAAGTGCAGTAGTTAATCCTGCTCAGAAAAGGGGTCAAGGTTGGGGCGGGCTGCAAGAGATAAGGAAGGTGAGGTGCGATCTCGAACATGATCACGGGTGCATTGCAGTCGAAGAGGGGCGTGCACTAACGATGAGAGCCGTTTCTGGCTGGAATTCTAGTTAGCGGAGAGTAGGGTGCCGTATGCAAGCACAATGGAAACGATTCATGGCGAGGCGTGGAAGGTGCCTTGGTGCCACAGGCGCGTGCGAAATAGCCCATGCATATGCAGTCAGATATCCAGTCATCTCGGCTGCTATCTTAGCTGCTTGTTGGCGTGGCAGTGCCGTGACTCCGATGATTGTCATTCGGAATAATGAGACGTGGACTCCGTAGGGAGAACTCAGACCGCTGTGGAGGGACAATTCACTTGAATGTGTACTTTAACTTAACGCTCGTTATGTGCCTGAAAGGCGGGAATAGTCCTCCGTAACTTTGAGAGGCGCTCAATCACTGTAAAGGGATGTTTCATCTCCGTACTGAGCGTAGACATTCTCGAGTCTGCCATGCAAAACGTCACGTCGTTGAATGAGGCATCCACTCTCTGCGTGGGGCTCTCAGCGAAAACTGTGAGGTTTGTATAGCCACATGCGGTGCTCTGATTGGATAGGATAAGGTGAGGGCCATGGTACTATCATCACCCTCGCGACTTGAGGGCAGCAGGAGAATAGCTCCTGCATGCATGTCATCACGTCCGGCGGAGTGAATGGTATGCTCTGCCTATCGAAACCAGCTCTGTGCAAACGTTGATGAACCAGCTTGAGAATGCGGCACCCATCACATCTTGTTCAATGATCAAGCTTTCCGCCGCTGTCTCGGCAGACCGATAAAGTCAATGTCCCATGGCAATGCTATCGAAGCCCTTATTGTCCAGCTGCTAGCCAAAGACGTCCATGTACGATCTTCATCTTGCTTCCTCTCCTAACTTAGTTACTCCGTAGTTAATTCGTTAGCTGCTCCCTGTTCAAAAGGGGTGACGATCTCTGGCGGCTTGAGGAATGAATCCATTTGTGCACTGCGGAGTGACTCGCCGTACGGACTACGTGCAAACGATATTGACTGTATTCACGTACTGACATGCGCAGCGTCGGTTTCAAAGTCATGCTGTCTCAGTATTGGCCAAAAAACCGCCCATTCCCCTGACCGGGTCGATCACGCAGCGTCGGTTGATTACCAGTACTCCGTAGTTAACTAGTATATTTAACTGAGCAACTCGATAGCTAACTACGGAGTGCGGAGTAGAGTCTGCTCGTGTACACCTATGTCTGCGCGTGAACAGAATGGTTTCGTCGTGCTCCCTGAGCCAATGACAGACACAAGCAATGGAGAAAAAGCCCACGGCATGGGGCCGTCCGGTGGCCAATAATTCGATATGTTTCTGATGGTTGGAATGTCGTAGCTCCCGAACCCGCGCTTCGATGGGAGACGCGTCTAGCCCCGATTTTATGTATTTTACTTGGGCCCCGATTTTACCCCTGCCAGCCACGATTGCAGGGTTTCTTGATGTCTGACGAATGCGAGGCCGCGTGGACGCTCCTTGTTCTTTCTTTTTCTTCTGTCGTGGGACTGCTAACTAAGTAACTACTCCCGACGCGTACGTGCCTCTACTAGTATAATAACTATGATATTTAATGGAGTACTCCGTACGGAGTATTGTGAGCTACTTGAACAGGTTGGGGGGCCCAGGATGATGTGACGGGATGCAGTTTGGCAGTCTCCTCTTCTTCCTGTACGACGTGTGCGGGCGTCTCGGCAACACGACGATATGAGTGGAGAAATGATGATGAATGCTCGTATTATTGGATCGCATTGCCTATCAACTCAGGGTGCGAAATAGCCTACGGAGTGCTCCGTATGCTATGAAATAATGGATACGGAGTACGGAGTACTGAGTCCGACATTGTAGACTACGGAGTGCGTTCTTGCTCACTTGCCTCCCTCGTGTACATAGTGTCATTCCAGTCAATGTCTGGAGACTGAGTCGTACGCAACAGCTCATTATCCACAACGCCTCACAGCCCCCGCGGATATTATTATTATTAGTCTTGCTCGACTAGAAACTCTATCATTGTAAGATATGTACGGAGTACGGAGTAGCGTGTATGGAGTTAGCTACAGTGCTAACGTACTGTACAACGGGCAGAGCAGTCTGCATCCGCCAGCAGACGCCATCTTGGCTGTCGATTAAGCACTCTGCCAAACATGCCAACATCCCAGCCTGTTTGCCCCGTTTTCCTCGCCCCCCTTGGTCTGCATTGCATTGCCGGCTGACAAACACGCGGCAAGGATATTATCGATCTGTTTGTGGCAATGCTGGAGGAGCCGTTTCCACCCCTTTGTCCACAACAGGTATTTTACGGCGTTTGGATGTTGATCACATCTCGTTGCATCCCCGACAGGCCAGCGGGTTCCCTGTCAATTCCTTGTATTTGTACTGACTGCGGAGTTGAACTCCATATTTGGCCCTTCTTTCCTTCACTGCTCTGCTGCCTATCATGTATCTTTTCTCCTCTCTCCTTTCCCTGTGCCTCTCGCCTTCCCTTTCGCTCCTTTCCCTTCAATGCAGTAGCCTCGTACACCCCTGCTTGTCCGCTTAGGACGGAATATGGCAACGTCCTCTCTCATCTCTAATCCTTCCGGCCTGACTCTTCGTAGCTGTGCACATACTTCTCTTCCTTGGATGAAGCTTTACCTTGTTCCTGTTTGTTTCGAATTCTCTAGCTCGGCCCGTTTCTTCCTTTCATTCGCTTACCTTTTCGGGGCTGTTCGATCACTTATTGTTTACCTTCATTTCGTCCTGAGGAATCATACATCTTTGTACAACCTACCTTCGCTTTCATTGCTGCGGACAATTTTGAAAGTGCCATCTGCGTATTCCTACGATAAAAAATCCCTGGTATACACACTCTTACGTCACGTCATATCAAATTCGATCCGGTCCTGTCTCGCCGATTAAGACACGACCCTCGCACTGAACGAGTGGATGAATGAAATATCACATTACGAGCCTCTATACCTGCCAAACCCCCAAGGGCCACATCCTACTCCTATATCAGTTTGGGGTCGCGGCTTTCTGAATGTTCGAGCGACTTTGTTGAGGATATCCATCCGGCATGGAGCGCACCCCTTCTCTGCTCAGCCTCAGCAGCTGCGGAAGCTCCAGTGCATCAAGATCTAGGAACGGCGACCCGTTGTTACCGCTGAATGAGAAACCGCCCCAGGCGCGGATTCCGCGCATCAAGGCAGTTCTAAGTCATTGCCTATATAGACGGGTTATTCTATGGGTGGTGGTGACTGGCGTAGCGCTCCTCATTATAATTGTTAGCCATAGCCCACATTTATGGGTATCAGGCGTTGTTGACTACGCCAAGGGCAACTCAACAGGAGAATACGCTCCTAAAGCTACTGGGGAAGAGACAGATGGGAATAGCGACAAAGACTTGTCCAATACGGCCCTAGTCGAGTCGGTCGCCGATGGTTCGCAAAAGCCAACAGTCAATCTTGAAGAGGCTGATGAACTCGACCACGAGGAGGATGAGAGGGAGCGAGAACAGTTCGAAGAGGAAGCCAATAGCAAACCTTGGCTACGATTCCCACAGTATGTGCACCAGTTAGCTTACTTTTCTTTCGTTCGTCACGCTTAGAGTTACTAACGTATCCAGTCTCGACGGCTATTTCCCCGGACTCAAATCCTTGGTCGGAATATCAAAACTAATACCTGAATACCCCAACACCACAGAGCAGGTACCTTTACCTGCTCCTTCCAACAACCATCGAATGCCTACACCGAGTCCGTTCAATCCATACAATACTAACAGGGATAATATCAAGAAGTGCTATCTTGACAAAGAGCAAAAGATTGCTGCCCCCGACGTATATGCCTACAGCGGTGTTCCCCAGCACATGCCTGACCCTGTCCTTGGGTCTTACGAGATATTTGGCATTCGAGATGATGTGTGCTTTGACCGGTTCGGGCGGTTCGGACCGTACGGGTTAGGCTATAACATTTCGGAAGGCGGCTCTGGTGTTGGAACAGATACTGAAGATTCGAACAGCAAGGACGTGTGGGCCAAGTCTGGCAAGATCAATTACGATTCGGTGGACTGGAATGCTGCACAGGAGAGATGTGCCGAAGTCAACAAGCACCGTCTTGTACAAACTGATGACGAGACGGGAGAGCTGCCTAGATCAGACGCGGAGAGAGTAGGCAAGACGTCCCGCCAAGGTGTGGTTGTGCGCTGTTACACAGATTTCGAGTGGACCACTCTCGCCGTGGTCAATTTCAGAGCCTTAATCACAGAACTGTCACTCAAATCGGGCGGCGAGTACACGGTGCACATCCTCCTTCATGTCCTCGACGATGAAGAACCAATCTGGGCCGATGATTCGGTTGTTCAACGAATACTGGATGCTAATATTCCGCCCGAGTTTCAGGATCTGGTGACTCTGTGGAGTGAAGCACAAATGCGGCTCTTCTATCCGGGCCAGATCAAAAACGAAATATCAAACCCTAGTGGCAGAAACCTTCTCAGTGTATATCGCAGTGCCCATTTGCCACTGCAGGTCTTCGCTGTGCAGCATCCAGAGTATGAGTATTTCTGGAATTGGGAGATGGATATGAGACATCTAGGTAATTATTTTGAACTATTTGATCGCGTTGGTCGCTGGGCAGACAGCCAACCCCGGTCGCTGATGTGGGAGCGGAGCGAACGATACTATATACCCTCGTACCACGGTTCCTGGGATAACTTCACCAAGACTGTCCAGCATGACCACGTACAATCCGGCAAAGCAGAGATCTTTGGACCAGTTAGTTTTCCCGACAGGACGACGCTTCGGTTTGAAGAGCGGGGCGAGTCACCACTTCCCAGAAACTGCGGCAATGGCCAAGATCCCGCTCAGTGTGGAGTGGGCGAAGGTGCCGATCTTATCACTTTCAATCCCATTTTTGAAGTATCCGGGTCCGGATGGGTTTTTTCCAATGATGTTGCGGGATATCCAGAGGTAACAGACGACAGCCCGCCCCGACGATCGTGTATTATCACTGCAGGACGTCTCAGCAGGAGACTCCTGCTCTCCATGCACGAAGAGGTTTGGCGTCATCACCGTACAATGTTTTCCGAAATGTTTCCTACGACAGTCGCCTTGCATCGTGGCCTGAAAGCCATATACGCCCCGCATCCGATTTCCATGGAGCGAGCGTGGATTCCTGTAGGGACCGCGGTTGACGAAGCGTTCAACAGTGGCTCGCATCACTCCACATCAAACCACAACAGTCCTTTCTATTTGGGCAACGAGCACGTCCACAAGGGTGCCACGTTTTATTACCACAGCGAATTTGCTGGACTCTTATGGAGACGCTGGCTCGGCTATGCTCAAATGGATGGTCGAGGACGAAGTGGTGAGACCGACAGTGGAGATTTACGAGGCGGCTATGAGGAGGAGTCCAGCAAGGACAGCAGTGGTCGGATGTGCTTAAGAAGCATGCTTCTCCATCCTATCAAATCTGAAATTCCCTCAGCATAGTCAGTGCTACGGCACCGCCATTTTCCTAATCACGCATGTAAAATACATTTACAGAACCCAATATCGTTCGCTGTAGAGGTGGTCTGGGGCAGGAAACCACCCACAATCATTCGTTCATTCATTTGAGTATATATTAGCTTATTCTAGGTACTCATTCTGGGAGGGGTGTTTTTTTTTTTTTTTTGGTCTAAGGCCACTCCAATGCTGCTGTATGGGGTGCTGCAAAATGCATTGGCTTTGGCATATGGAAGCGGATCGCATGGGACATAGCATGGCAAGTTTTCATATCTCGCATCCTGGATTTTCACTCAACTGCATGGGCTGGACACAACTGGAAAGGCATAGAGGACCGGCAAATCGCTACGTCAAAGACGTGGAATCATATACTGGCGTTCTTGGTTTGACGGGAGGGTACAGCAGTATATTGCGGTAATACTCAGTGTACATGGTGTTTTAGGCATAAGACGGCATCATTCAACATCATTTTGGAGCGGAACGTTTGCGACGTGAATAACTGTAGATTCAGCCATGTCACATTTGTGAGCCTTCAAAGCGTAAATTAAGACCGTGGTCGCTCTCAATGCATCATTCGTAGTACCTAATACCGCTGGTATTTAAGAGACAACTACGCCACGCAAGTCAAAGGAAAGGAGCACGAACTTGATTGTAAAGTACGAACCCGAAAAAAAACATATATTCCAAATCATTCACTCATAGCTTAGAAGAAAGTAGCAACACGCTGGCACCGGCCGCAACCACCCCCAGTGCACGGAGCAAGCCCAATGGTGCTCCCATCGCGTCCACCCTCATCCCCCCTCCTTTTAACTCCTCCCCATTCCAATGTCCCAAGCAAATAAAATCGAGCAGCCCACCTCCCCTTCTGCAAAGTAAAGGACAGAAAGCATAAACATGGGCACAAACAAGCGCCAGCAACAAAAGCAGTAGCAGCACCTAAAATAGCTACTTTAGCGCCCACCAAATATAAAAATTATCAAAACGAGAAAACATCCAGAGCAAAACAACGACAACAAGGCATAAAAGCTCCGTTACGCAACAGCTAAAGCATCCTAGCGAGGAGCAAATCATATGATGCCCTACCAGGTGTCCTTTGGTCATGCACTGCAACTGAGTTTGTTCGAATGAAGTAGGTGAGGGTGGTAGTAGCTGTTGGACGACACGATCAAAGGCGTCGTTCCCGAATGGCGAAAAAAAAAAGTAAATTAAGCCACTCTCCAAACACAAAACAGCACCAAAAATAACCTCCCCCCCACAAAGGCACCCTCTGTCTTGCATCGTCGTTCCTCCGTAAAGTCAATGGCGCATCATCAAAAACATAACAAGTTCTCTAAATGCCATCTTCCCGTAGCTATTCAACCGCATGGAGAAGAAGCATCAGGAGAACAGTAAGGGTATTCAAATGTAGCTTGCGATAGGAGCAGGCAACCGCTGGTCATCCAAGAGCGAGACAGAGGTATACGAAGCCAGGCCATGACGCCATCAACGCCCTAAACGCCACAACCCCAAGAAGAGAGAAAAAGCAGTAAGCATGCGAATAGGTTGGGTGAATGTAGAGTCGTTACATGAAAAGAAACGAGAAATATGAAACAAAGTCCACAGCTATTTCGTGCACGACTTGGCGTTGATTTCAAGTTGAGCGAGAATCGCGAATAATGATATTATTGGCGGGGTGGAGAATTTCCAGGTTTCGTTTATTTTCTCAACACTGCCTCATACATACTGGTGATACCAGTAATGGCGGTACCAACCAGGACACCCTTGTACCCGCCGTACACGGCACCATTAAGGCGCTCAATGGATGTCTCGGACAGGAGACCCCCAAAAGTAACGCCCTGTTTGTACACAACGTACGACACCAGAGCCTTGACGATGCTGAAGGTCAGAGGATCGACCACTGTGTCATGAGCCGCAGCCTTAGCGCGGGTACGAGGACCAGAATAGCTCGTGGCGCTCAAGTTGAAGAAGTAGCCTGCGAGACTGGGAAGGACAACGCTAGTCAAGGCCCAAGTGAGAGCTGGGGACCAGAAGCTGGCCGTTAGAATGAGGAACATGTCAGGCAGGTAGATGGGGTAATCCGAAGTGCCAAGGAGATTGACAGCAGGAATGGTGAAGGCGTAGCGGTTGGCCAGAATCTCAGGTCGAATGTAATACAGCTCGAAGGCAGAAATGACGAAGAGAATGCTAGTGACGGTGCTAAGAGTCTCGCGCGTAGCATTGGAAGCCTCAGTGAGACCAGTCTCCTGATACATGGAGGTGACGCGCTTGCGCATCGCGATAGTAGAGCGGTCAAATGCATTGGCGACATCTGCAGGTGTAGCAGGTAGAGGGATGCGAGCCGCAACCTGGGAAAGGCTGCGAGCAGGCGTCCTGGCAACGGTAGTAGAGGTTCCGCGCTCGTCACTTCTGCCGATAGGAAAGATTCATGATTAGCAACTCGCCCCGGCACGTCAGGTGAAACTTTTGTCGCGTCTGGTAGCAAGAAATTGCCCACGAAGATGCCGACAAGGCAAAAAAACACTTACTCAGAAGTCAATTCTTCAACGGCTTTGATGACACGGCGCTTGGCAACCTTTAGAGGCTTCTCGACATCATCCTTGATCGAATCCTTCTCCTTCTTGACCGGGGAGCCAAGAGCCTTGGAGCGGCTGCTAAAGTAGCTGGCCAAGTCGGCGCGATTCTGAAGACGGCTGCTATGTTCCGAGATGAACTCGTCGAGTGCGGCCTGGAGATCGCTCTTCTTGAGATCCTCGTAGCTATAAGCGCAAAGCAGGTCAGCTCAGTGTTCTGCTTGATTTCTGTTCTTGCTGCACCCATCAAATTGAGCCAAGTGAAAATGCGGGTGCATAGTATATTCGGCGTGTCGCGTACGTCGCGCAGCTTCATAGAGGCCAAACCCGCCGGCTCTCATGTCCACGAAGCTGTTTCCTCATCTTGTCGTGGATGCAACAAGCATCGACCTATTGCGCGACTCCAAGATGCAGTCATCGCGAACCCGACGCGCGCAGCGTCTAACGGCGCAAAAAGGGCGTATTTGCAGCGAAAGACCATGTGATTGAACCAAGAAAAAAAAGGAAAAATAAAATAAAATAGCATATATATAAAAAAGAACACTTACTTCTTGAGGCCTACACTATCAGCCAGTTTAAGAAGTTCAGGCTTGAGCTGCGTGCGCAGCCAAGAGTTCGTTTGGGACGTGGCCATGGTGGATTCGTTTGTGGACGGCGCGCGAAAGTTGGGTACGGATTTGATTGACCGATTGACGCAGGCGCGCAAAGCAAAGAGTTACGAGGTAATTATTTTTGTGCAGAAGTGACGTTTGCGCTTCTCAGGAATAAAGCCAGCAGCTAAAAGTTTGCAATAATAGATATGGTGATCTTTTTTCCTCGTTGCAGAGAATTGGTCTGCAAGAGGGGGGGGTCGTGGTGATGATGACGGGTGGGTGGCTGGTTGTTATGGTGGTGACGACTTGGAAAGCGTGTGTAGAGATGTCTTGTTTATGTTTTGTTTTGGCTCGGCCTGGGGGGGGGGGGGGGGGAGATGGCTGGCGGGGCGCCGAGCTGGGAGACTGGGGGGATGGGGAGGACGACGAACGGAGCAGGGAAAGGCAGGAGCCACTCGGGGGAGCTGGCGGGAGCTGGGAGCTGGGAGCTGGGGCATGAGCAGCTGCGTGGAAACTGCGGCGTTGTGCCTACTAGTACCAGCTGCGACAGGGGCTGAGCCGGTGACAAGCACCCAAGCACCCAAGCACCCAATCCCATCTGTGGCAGCCCACACAGCGGCCAGAGGACAGCGGCCAGAGGACAGAGACCAGCCAAAGACTCTCCCCGCTCGCCTCCTCCCTACCAAAAATCGAGTGGCTGGGGAACCCTCGTCCCATCCTCATCCTCATCCCATCCCCATCCCAGCCTCAAATCTGACCTTCCGTCCCTTGTCTCTGATCGTCCATCTCAGGCTGCATTTGCCTAACTCTCCGCATACCGAACTAATGAGCAAATGCAGTCTATCCACCCTCAACATACTAGCTAACAGGCTTCCTCTACGGAGTACTCCGTGCGGAGCAGGATGTGTACATACAATCCGCATTCGTTCATTCGCAGCACTTCGACCGCAGTGGTATTGTTATTGTGTTTAAAAAGTCCCAGTGGCCCGCCTGCCATCCGGCAATCTCGAGAACACGCATCGAGCTCGACGCTGGCACGTCGCTTTTCGGGTGGGGCGGCGAGGCGCGGGAAATTGGTTCATTGATCTCATCGGCCACTTAATTTGCGTCGTTGGTAGTCCGTTTGTGGCATGAGTGTTTTCTCACATGCGTCAATTATTCTCCCCACTTTTGTCGACTACTATTTTCACTTAGTACTGCGCGGTTTTGAAGTGCCAGTATTATCAATTTTACTTTTTAATTTTTTTGGTCCATCTTCCTATTATGGGTTTGCTACTTAGTTATCCGCCTTACGTATATACGCAGGGATCAGTCGGTGTCCCTTCTAGCTCAATAAACAATGCCAAAGCATATAATCATGCCAGACGTCACTGTGGTTTCCAATTGCCAAATAATGTTCATCTCGTTCGCCAAGTCGCCAGAATGGCTCCTAGTATCGTACACCTGATGTTGTTCGTCCAAGCACGCCCAGCCCGGAAGTGAGCATGCCTCATGCATCTGCCGCCCAGTTGACAAATTTCTCATTCCCTCTCTTCACCAGTCGCATGGGGACCGTTTTGCCTTGTAGCCCCAGGGTGATGACAGTTTCGGCTTGGGTTAGAGCCTGTCTGCTGGCGGCTTGAGCCTTTCTATACAGCTCAGCCCTGGCATCTCTACCCATCCTTTGCACTTCGTCTTCGCTAGCCCATTGATCAGTTGCTAGCTCCACGCTATATCGTTGAAAGAGGACGAGGAGGAACGTCATTATTTCGACTTGCGCGACACGCCGTCCTAAGCAAGACCGCGAGCCATCACTGAACGGCAGGTAGGCACCCCGGCGCGGTCGAAAAAATTGTGCGTTTCCTTCGCTCTTGCGGTCGATTCCTTCATCGCTATCATGGTCGCTTGATTCTGGGGTCTTCGACCGCACGTCTCCATTGTCCTTCCTGCTGCTCTGACTTCGGTCTCGGGGACCGGGCTCAGTCTCAAACCATCGCTCAGGTTTGTACTCACGCAGGTCGTCATGTCCTGGTCTGAGCTTGCTCTCTTCGTATGGCCAGTATTGAGGGTCCTCTTGTGCTTTGATGGCGTGAACCATGACGAGGCTGCCTTTAGGCATCATGCACTCCCGCCCGTCTATATTCAGCACCTGATCACTCTGAGCAGTGACTTGTTTTGGGATAGCAGGTCCTGGTGGGATAATGCGTAATGTCTCGTTCATGCAAGCCCCTATGGCGCTTGTTGCCATGGGACCAATCAAGCGCTCATAGTCCCAAGTCGAGCTGTTGGAGTTGCCCACCAGCTCGTCGATATCCTTTTGAATTCTGCGTTGAGCCACCGGGTTGGCCGCAAGGTTGATAAGTGTAAAATGGATCGTATTGGCAGATGTCTCATGGCCAGCCATGAACATTATAAACGCGTTTCCGAGAATTTCATTGCGGGTGAGAGCCGGGCCTCTCGCGAGCTTCTCGGAGGCTTGGCTGCCAGTCGTCTTGCCAGAACCGAACGATCCTTTCACTAAGGCGCCCATGATGTCCATACCCTCCTCGACCTGAGTGCCATTCTCCACGGCTTCAATTTTCTCGTTCAACATTTCATTCAGATATTTTACGTAGTCTTTGTGCGCTGCAGCCGCGATGCGGGCACTCTTCAAAGGCAATATCCTCAATAGCCAGCGAGGTAGCAAGAGAAGGAGCAAGATGTTATTCAATAATTCCACAAGTGTGTCGACGAATGACATAGAGTAGCCTGGCGGCGCATCCAAAGAGGCGTACTTGGCAGCGGTGGCATCTGAACCAGGCGGCAAGACCTGGCCAGGCCACAAAAGTCGTAGCCCAAATCCAACATAACTGATGACGTTTACGGTAAGGCGCGTAATATCCTCCGAAATGCTCGTGAGAGGCTGGTCTCTGTTGCCCTGGCTGTCTACCCAAGCGTCGATCATACCATTGGTCTGAACAATAATTTCACGAAAGACGAGAGCCGAGTTGTTCTCGTTAAAAGTTGGGGATGTGGCTTTGCGATGCGCCTTCCAGACAGCTCCTTCGGTTGTGACAACGTTTTCGCCAAACTGCCTCAACATGCTGTAGATCTGAGTAGGTTTGGGGAACTTTTCCCTCTGAGTAGTAATTTGACGAATAGCTTCAGCATTCGCCACGTGGACAGTGATTGCGGCCGAAGAGACAAAAAGAAAAATGTCTCCATGCCTAGTGAAACGTTGGAAATCTAGATGATAAGAGGCATCAAAAATCATGAGACTGGTCACTACGCGTTAGATCTCGCCCTTAAGAGCAGTCGAATGAAGTGCGACGTGAATAAGGCTGTCACTCACTCCAACCAACTTTCCCATAGAAATTTGGGAAGCATTTTCAATATTCGTGCATAGACATTACCCAGAACTAACCAATGTCTATCCATCTGGTGGCAAGCTACAAACAGAGACGGGCGACGCGGGCCCCGATACGTTAGCGGTCGAGCAGTCTCCCAAGTGAGGATGATGAGGTACGTAGAATACTATGACTTACGAACAATGATGTAGGGCAAGTTGGTCCTTTTCGCGATGGCGATATTCCGCCGCAATCCTGAAACATAGCTGACGACAAGGTAGGCGGTCACAGCCGCAATGACAAGCAGAACGTTCCGCATTGTCACGGCAATTAATTGTACCTGGGCAGCAGGTCGGCGTCGTCCAAGAGATGCAGATAGATTTGGTAAACTTCAGTACCTTCTTTTATCTGCATGAGCATGAGGAGGTTGACAGACGCGAAGTTGGAAGTCAATGGCAGAGCAAGGTCGACATGCGGACGAAACGGTAGACGAAACAAAGGACTTGCTGTTTCATCAGGGGCCCCAACGCCGAAGCTCAAGAACAAACCCACAACGCCACATACGCTGCCCAAAGGATCTGATGCAGAACTCAAAATGAAGAAAATTCGAATCACTCAGGCCGCAGACGGGTATGCAGAGAGGGGGGAAGAAGTATGTAAGAGATTCACTCTATCAATCATAAGGAGCGGAAGCAGTTGGCCACGTGCGTGTGGCAACCAGGGCGTCTGCTACCGCTACGGCCAAAAAAAGGACGAGACGAAACGAAGGCATGGCCCGAATCCACGAGACCGGTCATGGGCAACGTGTTTGAGGCCCTCATTCAACAGGAGACGTAACTACTCCAAACTAGCCGCTCGCAAAGATCAGACCTCGACAGTGCCCTCTCGGCTCTGAAGACATCCGCTCCCACAAGGCCGCTAGTTAGTGGTTCGGCGGATCCAAGCACCAGGACAGACAGGGCGACGCAGGGCAAGGCAGGGCATGCAGGACCACGCACACCGGTGCAACTCTGCGCTGCTGGGGCGAGTGCACGTCACATCACGTCACTGTACGGAGTACAACCATCACCGCAGGAATGATTGATTTCCGAACGCCTTTCGGCAAATTGTGTCCATGCCTTTGGAATTCTGACATGACGGGGCCCCACCACGGAGAACGCAGAGGATTGATCAAGATAACGGAGTACGGAGGAGTTACAGAGTAGATCGATAAGTTGTCGTAGACGCAGCTCCCGATTCAGGGACAGCCACTCCAGATCTGGTCACGACGGTATGCAATGCCCAACTAAGGAACGGGCATTCCCTTGAACCAGCAGCTGCGGGTGTATGGAGTCTACTCCGTACTGTGTACTAGTAACTATGGAGTCCCCAACTTGGGATGTGGGAGTACAGGCACAATGTCCCTGGTGCAGATTTGGCATCCACCAGGTCGGATCCTAGCGCCGGCTGCTGCAAGTCCCGATGCAGGTGCTCCGACTGCCAAAATCAGTTAAAAATCTCGTTGAGGTGCCGAGCGACTTATTAGCTAGCACTTGTCACTGGGGCGCCGGCGTGTCCGATAAGGGGGTGGTGCATGGGGCCAGCGCCCAGGCCTTCTGCTGCTGCACTCCACACGGAGGGAGTACTACTTGTGAATATAGATAGAAGCTTCTGGTCTGTGAGCCCGCCAAGAAAGTAAAGTGATATAATGAAACATTGTATTCAGCCGCTTGTCTGATTGTTTGTCTGTTTCGTTTATTTCCTTATTTGCTTACTTGCTTCTAAACATCCCCCCCAACCTTGTCTCTGTTGAGATCGGCGCATGGCTCTTCGGTCTCTCCGTTCCTGTGACTCGTCGGCAATTTCAACGCCAGGAAAGCATGGCTTTCATGAATGACAAGGTGTCGGAACTGCCGCACGCACAGGTCTGAGCAAATATCCTCCACTTGTCCTAATAATGAATGCCTTTGAATGCCAATATGCGTCAGACGTTTAACCGAGCCGAGTACGTGCTCTCTATGGAGAATCCGCCATAGCAATTTTTAACTTCCAGCTCTTGCTTCGTCCTGTTCGTGTTCGGCCTTGTCGCACACTGCTTCCACACATGAATAGAGCAACAGTCACAAGCCGTAATCTGGGTCGAAGTGCCGACAACATTCGTATTCCAGGCGTCGTTTCAAACATCCTTCTCCCTTTACCGGCCAATTTACGGAGTAATTGTTCGAAATACACTAGAACGTGGAAGTGTGCCCTTGCACCACTCATCAGTCTGGTCCGGCTCCCGATTGGCCGTCTGCTCCGTAAATCGTCGAATCTGGTAATCCAGAAGCGCCAAGCCAAGATTGGGAGGTTTTCCGTATCTGGTTGCACATATCATCATCCCGATAATCTCCCAACTACCTGAGCATGCAGGCAGTAGCGACAAGCTCGTCACAAAAGCTTACGACACTCTCCAATGTTCCCAAGTGAAACATCCCAATCTCATCGAATCTGGTCACAATATAACATCACACGCGGTTTGTATCTATATGTATTTGAAGAAAATGTATCCTTTTTATCCAGGTACATTCGTACCGAATTCACCCAGTAAAATGGGAGCTGTATACCGTGTCACTAACAATGCCGCGCCAACTGTGTTGAATATCAAGAGGTAACCCATCTCGCTTTCCTGCCATACAATACTTTTGCCATACCACGTTGAGTTGAAGACAAAACCATGACGAATTCGCACATGACACCAATCATACACCATGTATGTGTCTCAAAAATAAAAATAAAAAGAGTTAAGAATGCTGCGTCTCTTAGACAAAAAAAAACGAAAAGAGGAAAAAGGTCCATCATCTTTAAAACAAGCCATCGATCTCACCAGTCTCGGTATCAACGTCGACATTGAGATACCCTGGGGCTGTAGGCAGTCCTGGAATGGTTTGGATATCAGCAGCCAGGGCATACCTATGGGATATGTTAGTCACAGAACCGCTCGTCACTCAACGTATTTCAGGGATTGTACTTACAGATATCCGGCGCCAGCAGCCATGCGAACATCTCGAATGGGAACGGTGAAACCAGTAGGCGCACCCTTCAGATCAGGGTCGTGTGACAAAGAGTATTGTGTCTTGGCAATGCAAATAGGCAAGTTGCCATAGCCTTGCTTGGTGTAGGTATCGACCTTCTTCTGAGCCAACTCGCTGAACTCAACATTGGCAGCACCATACATCTTCTGGCCAATCGCTTCAATGCGCTCCTGAATGGTTCCATCTAAACCATAAGTAAGCTTCAGCTCCCTCGGCTTTCCACTGGCAGCAACGACGCCCTTGGCCAAATCTACAGCTCCCTTGCCACCCTGAGCCCAGTGGTCGGCTAGGATCGCATCCTCGGCCCCAGCAGACAAGGCCTCCTCACGCACGACTGCGATTTCAGCTTCAGTGTCTGTAGCGAACTTGTTGATAGCCACGACAACGGGGATTCCAAATGACTTTGCGTTACTAATATGTTTCTTAAGGTTCACACAACCAGCACGCAGAATATCCACATTCTCCTGCTTGTAGACAGGGTCGAGAGGAGCACCAGGCGCAATTGGAGGACCACCTCCGTGAACCTTCAGAGCACGGATGGTGGCAACTACAACAACCACGTCTGGTACAAGCCCCGAGGTGCGGCACTTGATGTTGAAGAAACGCTCGCCACCCATGGTGAAGTCAAACCCAGCTTCCGTTACAACGAAACCGGAAACCTCATCGGGGTTCTCATCTGGTTCGCTTCCAGCAAGCTTCAATGCTAGTTTGTCAGCAATGATGGAGCTCTGTCCGATGCTGATGTTGGCGAATGGGCCAGCATGAACAAAGACAGGAGTGCCTTCCAAAGTTTGCATGAGGTTTGGCTTGATGGCATCCTTCATCAGGGCCGTCAGAGCACCACCGGCGCCGATATCATCGCACGTAACAGGATCACCGCTGCGTGAAGTAGCAACGACCATACGACCGAGGCGCTCTCGCATATCGTTCAAGCTAGTGCTGAGAGCCAGAATAGCCATGCATTCACTGGCGACAGATATGTCAAAGCCGGTCTCACGAGATTGACCCTTCTCAGTCGGGGCGGTGCCAACGGTAATCCCTCGCAAGTGACGATCATTAACATCAAGAACCCGTCTCCAAGTGATGGTATCAGGGTCAATATCAAGACGGGCAAATCGTCGGATCTCGTCCTCGGTCAGCGCGTCAGGGTCAGTCTTGTCAATACCTAGCTTCTTCAGACGGCGGAACATGACAGGTGCAAATTTCTTGGTTCCATTTTTGGCGGGAACAAGTCGTCTGTAGAGAGGGCCGTCCTTCTGTGTGTTCTCATGGAAGATTCTAGTTTCGATAGCAGCAGCTAATAAGTTGTTGGCTGCTGTGATTGCATGGATATCACCAGTCAAATGCAGATTGAATTCGTCCATAGGGATGACTTGACTGTAACCACCACCAGCAGCTCCGCCCTTGATCCCAAACGTAGGACCCTGGCTGGGTTGTCTGACGTTGGCAAAGGTCAATCGCCCGAGGTGCGCTCCAAGGGCCTGGGCGAGACCCATTGTGGTAGTAGACTTGCCCTCACCAAGCGGAGTCGGCGTAATCCCGGTAACTACGACATAACGTCCATTCTGGCGGTGCTCCAGACGCTTCAGAAGGTCCAGATCAACCTTTGCCTTGTAGGCTCCGTATGGCTCCAGCTCGTGAGGGGCGATGCCAACCTCTGCGGCAATCCTAGTGATCTGCTTCGGGGTCTGGTCCCTAGAGATGGCAATGTCGGATGGCACTGGAGTCTTCAATTTGAGTGGGAGAGGAATCGTCTTTCTCAACTTTTCCTTCTCAAAAAAAAGGTCAGTTGCCTCAACAACATTCTGCAGCAGCATGGCGACAGTCATGGGGCCAACTCCGCCAGGAACAGGAGTAATGACTGAGGCAACCTTGGCAGCAGCCTCGAAATCAACGTCTCCGACCATTCGCTGACCACTCTTCTTGGAAGCATCGGGAATGAAGTTGGTGCCGACATCAATGACAACAGCACCTTCCTTCAACCACTCAGCCTTGACAAATTGAGCTTGGCCGATAGCAGCAATAACAATATCAGCATGTTTCAAGTAGGTCTCAAGGTTCTGAGTCTTGGAGTGGCAAACGATCACAGTGGCATCGGCATGACGCAAGAGATAGCTGACAGGACCTCCAACAATGTTGCTGCGACCGAGGACAACTGCTGTTTTGCCCGCAATCTGGATCCCGGCCTCCTTTAACATGACCATGACACCTTTGGGGGTACAAGGCGTAAAAATTGGCGCACCGCCACGCTTAGCCAGTTCGCCAATATTGTTTGTGCCGAATCCATCAACGTCTTTCTCGTCGGCCACAGCAGAAGTGATGTTATATTCGGAAATGTTTGCAGGAAGGGGAAGTTGAACCAAGACTCCGTTGACCGTGGGGTCATGATTGAGGCGGCGAATCTGGTCCAGCAGCTCAACCTCGGAGATGTCGACAGGGAATTGAATGAGCTCGCAAGCAACATTGGCCTATAAATTACGGGTGTTAGGACGTTTGCCGAATACATTTATTTAGCAGTGCCACTCGTTAAATTCATACCTCAGCGGCGGCTTTGAGTTTCATGCGCACATAGGTGGCTGTTTATGCGGCATTGGCCAGTTAGCTATGAAGGTGATCTTGGAGTCACCGCATTGCGGGGGAGGGGTCAAGAGTCGCGGGACGGGACAAAAAAAATTGAAGGTGGGATGAACGAACAAGAGTCAGAGCGGTCGCCAACTGTAAGATAGAAAGCAAAAAAGGTCAGTTCTTTAATTCAAAGCATAGCATATTTACATATACGGAGTACTGGGCTTTGCCATAGGTATGCGCACCTTGAATGATCTTGAGGCATGGCCTGTAGCGGGCGTTGACCTGTTGCTTCTTAGCAATGTCGACGCCTATCTTCTCGCGGATACCCTTGGCAATGGCAGTGCCATCCAAGATGCGGGCGGTCATAACTGCAGTCGTGGTGAAGCGTCGACGGCGGTCAGAGAAGGGATTGGTGAAAGATGCTGAGGAACCCAGGCGGGCAGGATGACGAAGAAGAGAGTAAACAGCCTTGGTTGCGGTGGAGCGCCGAGGGTTTGACGATGGGGATGCTGATGCTGATAGCTGGTCGAGCCGCGGGGCACCAGAAGCATGTGGTGCTGCACCAAATGCAGCTTTCTGGCGGTCTCCGGTGCCGGGATTAAGCGGCTTCAGCCTGTCAATGCCCAGGCTCGACTGCCCGAAATCAATTATGGGTGCATGCCCATTTGCGGAAGTGTGCAAATATGTGGAAGCACAGGCGGAACTAAGGCAACGGTAGCGCTGACACCCGAGTGGTCGACTGGATGCCCGTTTTATAGAGAAATTCTGCGCCGGCGGCTGTGGCGATGGTTGAGGGCTGGATAAGGTCGACCTGATGCCCCGGGTTGCACCAGATGAACTGTGCTCCAGTTGCATTGCTTGAGTGCGGCAATGCAGCAGTCTCTGAGCAGAAGCGCCGCCGCTGTGTTTTGAGCAAACACGATGAACCTTGCCAGCAGCCATGGCCGTCAAGCTGGTCGCCGTCCGGGCTGGTTGCTTGGATCGGCAGGTTAGTATGGAACTCTACAATTGGTCATCCCAGTTGTCGTTGATGTACTCCGTCGTTGCAGTGATGGACCATGAACTTCCCGGACGCACCTCAAGGTGTAATGCCAAAGATTCCTCACTCCCAGCAGAACGGCCAAAATGTCCTCCGTTGCCTTTTTGGCTTGCCCGATTGGGAGTGGAGCTCGGTCAGAGCCTGCGCAGTATTAATAGGTCTCTGTCCGGTGGCGCTCTGTTTGCTGTCGGCGACAGTGCTGGTTCCTTGCAGTGTTTGCGAAGCCAGGCCCTGCCAATCACGTCAAGGTCAGCCCGTTCCGAGCACAGGTCAAGCACAGGTCAAGCAAGGTCAGCAGCAGGTGTGCGCTACAAGGTTCGGTCTGGCTGGCGGACTGAACTGAGCTGCGGCTGGGTCGTGGGTTGGGGTTGGGGTTGTTTTAATACTTCCCAACTCCATCCCTCCCTTGGATTTGCATATCAACGCTTGGGTCTCCACGATTCTCTAAATGTCAAATCCCTGCGGAGTAATTCGCATTAATGTAATCCTGCTGCGTGACTTGTTTTGATCCGTTCGAGCCCAGTGCTTCTGCGCCCTTCTTGATGTCTTGCTCAATCCAGCAGTCTAACTAACTAACTAGTGACAGACCGGGCAGGTCTCTGCCATGGCGTGTCGTGAATGCCGTTTGTGCCTGCAACCTCAGACACTCGACCAATGAGTATATTTTTATGACCAACACGTTTGCATCGCCAACGCGGGGTGAAGTCTAACAATGGCAACTTCCCCATCAGAATGGACCTGGACACAGCGGCTTTATAACGAACTAGCAGCCGGAGCTCCCGCGTCTTCCTGCTTAGACCTGTTGTCGCCGCCACGGGTGTGGATGCTTGGCGCTTTGGCGTTCAAAATAAGGAAAGCTGGCACACTCGATCACGATGCCGAGACTTTCCCCATGACCCCCAAGCAACGCCGAAAGGATGAGCTGCATGACATGGCGCGCTATGCGGTGTGAGTATGGGGGTAGAGTTGGAGTCGACCATCAGACAGCGAAGCCACTTGCCATGTCTATATCTAAAAGGCACTGATGGCAAGCTACAGAGCTATTCAGATGCTCTCGACTACTAGCTTAAGATATGCAAAGTCGGCACGCCACGTATCCTAATAGACAGTCATGGTCCAAGCATATCCCAACGCGATGTAAAACGACTCACAGAGTTGTTTGGCTCCCGCGCTGGGACAATTACCCCTCTTGGCATCCCACCATTTCCCTCGATTGACCAGCTAGTAGATCTTCTCAACGGCTCACGTAGGACGAGCTAAACCTGAATGCGACACGTCGATATGCCATCCGAATGGCCTTCTGCTCATGCGAGGGAGGAGAGTTGGAGGGGGGTTGACCCCACGACTGATGGTGGCGCCGAGAATAGCAGCAGCTCTTAGCTAAGAGGAATGGTTTGATTCGTGATGGAGCTTCATGATGTGGTGTAAGTCTGGATCAGCGGCAGTCTCTGATTCGCCGCTCCGCGTGTCTGGGCCGTGTAGAAACGAATTCTCAATAAATAGGTTGCACGTTGTCCGGAACTAGAAAATTTGAAGATTTTGGCTTGAACCTGACACGACATATCTGTATTCGCACTCGATTTTCAACATGGCATAACCTCCGCCTGCGCCCGCCATTTTACATTTTAAAGCTTCCTAAGCAGCTAAGTACCTTTGTACATACATGTGCAGACATAATCAAAAACGTATCATTCCACTTCCTCCCACATCATCTGCAACTGCGTCATCTGCATCCAGTCACCCGGCCGATTGGCATCCGCAAACCCAGACTGCATATTGTTGAACATCTGCGCGCTAGTAGCCCCATGCTCTGTTTCATGCCACCCAATTGTGCTGTTGCCATGCAAATGCCCGTCTGTAGTACCAGACAGAACAGCTGTGCTTTCCATTCCGGAATACATGAGGCTCAGTTGGCCTTGATGCATCGCATTAACCATCTTAATCTGCTGCATTCCCAATATGAATTCGATGCGTGGGACCGTCTGGTTGAAGACCTGTAATCTTCGTTGTCCAAATGCCTTGAACTTGTCCAGCTCTTCATTAGATTCGTCTGACCCTGGTGCACCGGCGTTGCATACTTCCAACCACATACGGCGCATCCGAGGAGACCAAATCTGACAGATCTGGGCTCGTTTATCTGCCGCGCCATAATACTGCAAGTGGTCGGCGAGCGTCGTGTCGGCCACAAAACTGAGATAGCAGTCTTCGCAGAATAATGCTTGGTCGTATCCCCACCACACTGAGTTTTCCCGGTGCTTAATCCCAGGGCACGCAAGTACACTTGCAAACTTTTTGATGTAGTCCGTGTAGTAGCTAAATACACCACGGTCAAGTGCCTCTCCAAACTTGGCCAAGTATTGGTTAAAACGAGGGCTGGCAGGGCAGAAACTGCACACAATGGTATCTTCGCGGCTTCGTGCAGCTGGCTCGAGGAACTTGTCCAGCTCGTTGGTCATGAAAATACCGTGGTAGCAGGCTTCGCAAATGTTAAAATCAGGGCATCCGCCTGCTATAGTCCACCAGTTGCCCCGGATGATGCCATGTGCTGTACAAGGCACCAGCTTGTTAATAATCTGTGTCGAACTCCAAAATCCATCGACATCCTTGTCGTTCAACCTGGCATCAAGTAGAAATAACATGGGAAGGGCCGAACTTGTCAATTTACAGGTCCACTGTTGCCCTAACATGGCCATCCACGCGTCAAATCCGAGGTTTTGCTTGACTGCGTCAAACTCATTTTCAAACTCGGTTAATTCCAGTTTATCCATATAGCAAGCCCCACAGACGTGGAAATCATCAATTGCTCGACGAGGAACGTGCCACTTTCCTTCGGTGGCGGCAATCTGTCTGCCTTCGCATGCAGGAAGCTCCAATCGCCGGGTGCAGTTGCTAACAAAGCCAGACCAGTCACTACTGCGTGACAGCTTCTCGATGGCCCGAGCGATATAAGGAGTGCTTATGTCACATACCCACGTGTCTTTTGCCCCTTGGTCGTTATTCGGGGTGAATTGAGTTTCGAAACAAGTCCCGACTATTTTATCCTCGTGGCATGCTTCACAAGCGATGAAACCATTAATCTCATTGTTCCGCATTCCGAGCCAGTGAATCTTCTCCGTTCCTAACGCACCCTGCCTGCCCTTGCAGTCGGGGATAGTGAGGCGCCGTTCCATGAAGGAACGGATGTCGTCCAGGCTGTTGCTTTGAAGCGCTTGCTTCCATAAATAGTCTTTGAGACGGGGGTACCAGAACCGACAACTTGATTGGGAGTTTGGTGCTGCTAGCTTCCGCTTAAAGTGTCCCTCCAACACGGTAGACTCGATATGATCCTGGTGGCACTTTGTACAAATGAGATACTCCGGTACTTCGGGAAGATGATACCAAAAAAGCGAATGGTTTACTGTTAGAGTTTCTGGGCAATATCGAACAACTTCTCGGGGACTACCACTCGCTATGACTGGAGGTAGTTTCTGTGGCTTGTTGTTGCTGGATAATGTATTGGGATGACTTGTTGCTAGCCTCTGCCGCTCATCACCAATATCGAGGTTGCTCATATGTTGTGCTACAGATGACGGATCATCTCGCACTGTAGTCTGGTTCTGGGTGTCTGGATTGATGGCCGGACCTGGAACATAGTTTTGAATCCCTGGGTAAGTCCCAGTCGCTGGAGGACTTGGTTGGACTGTCTGTGGTACCAGCGGTGGCATTGTCAGACCATTATAAGTCTCACTGGCGGTTGGTGGCGAATGATTGTTTGGTTTAGTTTTAGTATCATAAGAATTGGCACTCGAGGCTACTTCTGTCTGGTGTTGCCGCACCGACTCCGGAGAAGGTGCCTGGGCTGGGTTTGCCGGCGGTGTCCAATGGCTTGCATTTGATGCCAGCTCAGCCTGAAGCTGTGGTTGTGGATAACTCGTCCGAGGAGGCAGCAGAGGAGGATTAGGAAGGGATACGGGGCTGTTGACGCTTGGCTGTGGCGGTGCGTAGGATGACGGTTGTGAGGGAGAAGTGTAAGTCGTTGGTGGCGGGAGCTGAGAAGCATGATTATTTAAGTTCACTTGTGGTGCGTACGTCGATGCTTTTGGAGGAGATGGTACAGGAACAGCCCCATGATGGGCTTCATGTGAACCATGTTCCCAAGGCCGATGTTGTGATGTATTAGAGGGACGATATTCCGCATCTTGGTGATTTGCAGTCCCCGTGACCACGGGCTGTTGATACGGCCGAGGCGGAGGTGGAGGCGGAGGCGGATATTGATAATTGTGCTGTTCTTGTCCATTCGGATTGACAGCCGTATACGAATACCGCGTCGAAGGACTCGTCACCGTCGATCCAGCAGCAGTCCCGTATTGACCCAGAGGCGAATATGCCTGTTGTTGATAATGAACCTGCTGCTGCTGTCCCGGTGGCGGCGGGAAATACTGACAGAATTCCCCATTTAGCATACATGCATACTGGCAAGAAACGCAAAAAGGGGGGTATTACCTGATGCGGGTCTTGGTTTCCTTGATTCTGAGAGTTAGACTGCTCATACTTGGCTAGTCGTTGCTGAAGGTGTTGCTGCCCAGCTGCTACAGTCTTCGCAAGCCCGGATTTAGCAGCTTTGATGAAAGAATCCATGCTCAAATCCTGCAAAGTCCAATCGCTCACTGTCAAAGTGCACAAACGAGAGGGTCTCTGATACGAGCAAGTTGGTCGGGTTGGCGAATATAAGTGAAATCTACAGGGTACATACAAAAGTCTACTTCTAGTTGTGATTTAGCCCAACGACAGCCCAGGCACACATAGCCAGGGTCAATATCCTTATTACCTCATAACAAGGCACAGCATCCTTATGTATAGAGCATATTCGGAAGAATTTACTGGGCCATGGCTTTCTGAGTGCATAATCTCACGCCTTGAATGTGTGAGGCTGAGGGGATCTATTGATGGGGTACAGGAGTCTAGACCCCAACCCCTGGAGAGATGCGGCTGACGCAGTGTCGCTTATTCGGGCTGGGCATTGGTCAGCGCCAATTGTACACCGTATATTGTGAGTGAACAACTAAAACAGGGCTCGATAAGGTGGTGGCTAGGCAGATTGCGCCGTCTGGTTTCCATATAATAGGCTTCGAGACGCTGATCGATCTACCTTGTGTATGGTTGGTGGCTTGCACGAGGGTCCTTGCATGACTAACGTCGTACGCGAAGCAAATGCTGCTGTTGGCATTGAAACGGACAACCATATCTCTTGGCGAGAATAGGCCGGCATAATACTTTGCAAAGCTTGCTGTACCAATAAATGATGATGGTGGACGCCTTACCACGTGGGGCTTCATATGAACAGGAACGACAGCACGAATAACACCACCAGGGCGAGTATTCTCAAGACGACACCACACAACGCAGAGTTCTCCGTCGTGTACTCGTACGAGATTGTTTCGGTCTCTGCGGATGACGATAAACAAGATACCTGCCAACCGAGATTCGGTCCGCACCATGGAGTAGCAGAGCTTTCGTCCGGTAATACATGAGTCCCACGGTATATAGTCTCTTTACACGCCTTGAGAACGGAGAAGGCCGCGAAAAATCGAAGATGTGATCGATGTTTGGGTCAAATATCATTCTGCCAACCAGCCGTCGCTGACTTTGGATCATTGTGAAAATGGACTATGGAGCACGCCTCAAGCGAATCTCTCCACTCACCGAGGCTCCCACGGTGTTCAGTGTCGTGGCTGCCACGGCTGACTTCGTGTAGCATCGATGAGATGACTAACTAGACAACCCTTTCGATTGGACACGCATAGGTGAATGACTCAACATTTCCTAAGCAAGCTCGACAGTTTACACGGAGAATCTGACTGGTCTTATTTCCAACCTCCAAGTTCAACGGCAAAGTAATGCCGTAAATAACGAAATAATTGCTAACGGTATAAACGTGACTCATTGATGATCATTGATGACCCCTCTACAGTGGTCGTGGTAGCCTTTAGGATGGTTGGAGCCATCTTGTACTGTGCGAGGCCAGCTGGTTGATAAAGGTACATGCACTTCTAGCACTATTGTCATTGAATGCTATGTATCTTGAGTACTATGTGCAAATTTTGCTGGGTGGTGCGCATATGTGGATTAACACGTGAGTAAGATCTTATTTATCACCAAAGACTTACCATATATGGCCAACATCACGTACTAATCTTTATGACTCCCCGCTACCCCATCCAGGCATCGTACCCCACCAAAACGCACAATCGCCAAAAATTCAAAGCCCACTGCGTCAAGTTGAATCCAGAAGCCTAGTTTCCAGCTGGCCCATATTACATCCCGCTCTTCCCTCGACCTTCTCTCGTCCGGCCGGCTCATTCGTATTTCAAGGTCGACTGAACGAGAGTAATATTACAATAAACCGCCCAATATGAGACCTATTCTCCTTTCAGGGCACGAGCGTGCGCTCACCCAGATCCGGTACGACTTTTCCCACGTCCCCTCACCACAATCGTCGAATGCCCCTCCCTGCTTCCCGATTGCTGCAATAATGAAATTGGCTGTGTCGCGTGAACTGGCTTTTTCCTTCAGTTTTTTTTAAGGGGGTTTTACAACTCTTTATACTGACTCTGCCGACTTTTGCGAACAGCTACAACCTCGATGGCGACATTATCTTCTCTGTTGCCAAGGATCAGCAAATTTGCGCCTGGTTCTCGCACAACGGCGAGCGTCTCGGAACTTACCACGGCCATGTTGGTGCCATCTGGACTGTCGATGTCGAGCCCACCACTACCATGATCGCCTCCGGCTCTGCCGATAACACCATTCGACTTTGGGAGGTCAAGACGGGACGCTGCCTCAAGTCGTGGGAGTTCCCTACCGCCGTCAAGAGAGTCGAGTTCAACGAGGATGGCACCAAGCTTCTCGGCGTGACGGAAAAGCGCATGGGATACCTGAGCAACATTGTTGTCATCGATATCAACCCCGACGTCGATGCAGAGCAAACCGATGAGAGGGCTCTTACCATTGTCTGTGACGAGTCAAAGGCCACTGTCGCCGGTTGGAGTAACATGGACAAATACATCATTGCCGGACACGAGGATGGTAGTATCAGCCAGTACGACGGCAAGACTGGTGAGCTTCTGGATAACGTTCCGGTTCACGAGCTCGACCAGCCCATTACCGACCTTCAGTGGTCAGCCGACCGCACCTACTTCATCACTGCTTGCAAGGACAAGACCGCCAAGGTAAGCCACTTCTTTCGTTTTACCGCTCCCGAACATATACTCTCTTTCTCGGATATACTGACAGATCCTTTCCAGCTTGTATCTGCCCGCGACTTAACCGTGTTGAAGACTTATGTCGCCGATACTCCTCTCAACAGCGCTACCATCACTCCTAAGAAGGACTTTGCCATCCTTGGTGGTGGTCAGGCCGCCATGGATGTCACCAGAACTTCCGCCCGCCAAGGTAAATTCGAAGCTCGTTTCTACCACAAGATCTTCGAAGACGAGGTCGGCCGTGTCCGTGGTCACTTCGGTCCCCTCAACACCGTCGCCGCCGATCCCACCGGAAAGAGCTACGCAAGCGGAGGAGAGGACGGTTACGTCCGTGTTCACCATTTCGACAAGGGCTACTACGATTTCTTGTATGAGGTTGAGAGAGAACGAATCAATCGAATGCAGTAAAAAACAAAAGGCCCCAAAAAAATGAGAGCAACAAGAAATAAACATATCCGCAATGCCCACCACGACACGGATCAACTCACGATATACTTGAGAGCATTGATGGAGCGATAGAGAATGACAATTCGCTATCCGGTCTGGTTTTCTCAACAGGCCGTGTCTTTTCCAGGTCTGCTTGCATAGTATGGCGTTTTAGGCGGAATACAGAAAGGTAGCACCTTGAATTTCTTGAGGTAATAGAATACAAAATATTGAAGGGGACAAAAAAAAAAAAAAACGAGCAACCCAGGAATCCCCGAAAAGACGCATGCGGTGGGGGATGCTGTTGCCGGCGCTGGCGGTAGTAGTAGTACTAACGGTAGTGAACGGACAACTAGAGATTTGGGGCGGGGGAGCCGAAAATAGGCAGAATGCGGCTGAATCGTCTCGGTGTTTTTTGTTTCCATGACTCAAGAGGACAGGGAAAATCTTTTGTATGTTAATCTATGAAATATGCCGTCGTTGACTTTCTTTCGTGATGAGCTACGAAGAGAAGAGAAAAGACGGTAGGTAGTGTGGAGTGGAGAGGTCAATTACGTCTACATGTTGACGGGAATCACTTTGTTTTCTTCCATGAGCAAATTACTGTCGTGAAGTCGAATCTCAACTTTGTAGCTTTCAGCGTTCAGGTGCTTAAGCATGTCTAATATCGATTGGAGCATAGGCGTAGATTTGGACCTTGGCATACCCCGATCAAATCTCAGTTAAAGCAAATGCCACTGTTAGGACACACCAGGCTCCCCAGGCTACCACAGTTTTAGTGTGGCAAGCGAGATGACCAGTTTGCTGCTGTAGTCGCTGGCTTGAGCACTTCAGCATGTTGATAGCCTTGCATTGATATAGGCTAGGAGAGACAAAGAAGACAGCACCGTTTTTTCCCCTCCCATTCCAGACCATTACCAGCCCACGGTCAACGATATTTCATCGAACCCCTTGCCTAACTAATATAAAAACAGTGTACAAAATTAACGCCTGTACATCTATAGTTGAACCTGCTTTGAATGCTGCATTTCTCACACTCACATCCATCTCTCCAACTGCCATCTACAAGATCCAAGGGGGTAACAGTGTCTTTTCTTCTTTGAATCGCAAACCATTTCCACATTTACTTTCTCTTCTTACCCTTCTTGCCCTTTGAGGCGTTGGCTGATCCCGTTGAAGCGACGCTTGAGGCACGCGAAGGGGCTGCAGAGCTGGCTTTGCTGGATTTGACATTATCGAGAGCTTTGTTCTAAATCATGGTGCCGGTCAGTATTAGGACAGATAATGTGTTTGTGAGGCTGTAGAGCTTGGTATACCTTGACTCCGTTCTTGGACTTCTTCTTAGCAGGGGCGCCAAGAACGCTATCTTCATCGTTCTCATCATCAGGCTCTCGCTTTGTCTTGCCATTGACACCGTTCGACCCACGAGTTGACGCTTCTTCAAATTCTTTGACAATGGCGGTAACTAAAGTCGTACAGCGGCGAGATAGTTCGGTAGGCGTCCTGCTGAGGAAAAACCAGTCGAATCGGAAGAGGGGGGATTCGCGGATGTCATCACGCATTTTTTCATACAATGATTCCGAGTCAATGCCATGTTTATCCAGCAACACCAGTAAAAACCGGTCTTCTTCTTCAGTATACACCTTCTTGTTCGTGGTGGACACTGAGTAGTTAATCTTGAGCTGCTGCAGAGGCACTCTGTATTGGGACATCTTCTTTCGCAGGAGCTTGCGCTGATTGTCAATCTTTCTCATGCGTTCCTCTCCATCCTCAATGACTTTAATAGACTTTGTGTAGTCGGCAACTTCAGTGTATCGCCGCCAGAAAACCTTGGAATAAGCTTTGATTTCCGACGGTGTCTTGCTGTCGATTTCATTCGAAATGCCTTGGTAATCATTACGTCCATACTTACCTGAGCCATTAACGAACTGTTGGAAATCTCTTCGGCTCCAGTTGCCAAATCCTTGCGTAGACAGCTCCTCCTTCTCTGCTTTTTCCTCTTCAGTCAGAGGTGTTGCGTTGTCAATTTCTTGTTGATCAAGGGCCCGCTCAGCTTCTCGATCAGACAAGTTCTCATCGTCGCCATCGGGAAGAGGAATTTTGTAACCAATCTCCTTTCTGTAGTAGGCTGTCTCCCTATCCTGAAGGTCACGGAGACGAGGAGGGTAAAACTGGTAGTCTTGGACGGGGATCTGTTTAGGGGCTCTTGGCGCCTTGGGCTTGCCATCACCTTTCGGATTGGGGAACATGGCCTGTCTAAAGTATTTGTCCATCGAGTATGACTGCTCCTTGCGCTCTCGCTTTGCTGGGTTGATCCAATTTATGCCGACATCTTTCTTAACATTGGCAAAGTTCTCGCCATTCCACTGATATGCGGACTCAGACGTGAACTTCTGCAGGTCATCTAGACCAAGTTTCTCATATCTTGCGTTAAGCTCCTTGGTTCGTGATTCTCCCTGATTTAGAATGGCATCAATTTCATCATCAGCGAGCGTCTCCTTACTAAAGTCCCCAGTAGAACCTTTAGATTGGAAAACCTTTTCAGCGCCATGTTGAATCATAGACAATAGTTCGTCCTTATTTGCTGCAGCCTTGGCAGCAATTTGTGCGCGACCCTGCTGGATAACGAGTTGATCCAGACGTAGCTTTTGCGCTGCACGTTCCAAGACCTTCTCTTCAATGGCGTTGTCGGTTACGAATCGATACACAACAACTTGTTTAGTTTGTCCAATACGATGGGCACGGTCCATTGCTTGTAAATCAGCCTGGGGGTTCCAGTCGCTATCGTACAAGATGACGATATCGGCTGATGTCAAATTAATACCAAGGCCACCAGCTCTGGTCGTCAATAAGAAGATGAACTTTTCGGATCCGGGCTTGTTGTAGTCGTCGATGGCAGCAATACGGTCTTCGTGAGCGGTACCACCATCAATGCGGCAATACTTGTATTCGCGGAACACACAATAGTCTTCGAGAATATCGAGTAGGCGACTCATCTGAGAGAAGATCAAGACTCTGCTTCCCTGCTTCTCGAGTCTAGCCAGGAGTTTGTCCAAGACAGCCATCTTCCCGGCATTGTAAATCAAATGTTCGTCAGTGGTATACGGCGGGCCAGGCTCAGCACCCTCGAACAAATAAGGATGGTTGCAGCACTTTCGCAACTGCATGACAATATTGAGGAGTCGAGTTTTTGACTCGCGCTTGCCACCAGCGCCATTGACAGCATCAATGTCCTTCTCAAGAATTTTTTGGTACCATTTGATTTGCATCTCGGACATTCCCAAGTAGACATTAACCTCCTTCTTGGGAAGCAGGCTCTTTTCCACATCACTCTTTACGCGGCGTAGCAAAAACGGCCGTAGCACTTTATGGAGCTGCTGAACAACAGTATCTTGATCGCGATCCTGAGCGGAGAACCATTGATCGAAGGCTTCAGAGTCGCCAAAAACATCAGGTAGTAAGAAATTCAATAGCGCCCAAAGTTCATGCAGGTTGTTCTGCAGGGGGGTACCGGTGATGAGAAGTCGGTTTCGTGACTGGAATAGTCTGATGATTTGGGACAAAGAGGACTCTTCGTTCTTGATGCGGTGTGCTTCGTCGATAATGATATACTCCCAAGCAAACTTCTTGAGGTGGGCCTTCTCTCTCAGGATCATTTCGTAACTGGTAATGCAGACGTCGAATTTCTCATCCACTAGACGCTCGTTGATGAGGTTGTGCCGCTCTTCCTTAGCGCCTTGAAGGACTAAAACATTGACTTCTGGTGTCCACCTGGCGAACTCTCGCTTCCAGTTATCTAGTGTTGACTTGGGCACAGTGATCAGGTGTGGTCCTGTAATGCCTGCGATGTGTCGAAGGTAGCCCAGAAACGAAATAGTTTGCAAGGTTTTGCCAAGACCCATTTCGTCGGCAAGAATTCCTGAAATACCGTTCTCATGAAGTGAGATGAGCCAATTCAGACCTGCAACCTGGTAATCTCTCATCTGGCCTTGGATAAAGGGCGGCGATTCTCGAAACGCAGTTTCAGCAGATCCTCCGTGTTTCTCATCCTTAAGAAGTTCGGCGTCTTCTTCGGCTTCAGTTCTTCGACGGCGATCGCTAGTAGCTCCACCCTGTCGGCCTGCGCCTTTCTTGTTGCGAGTTGCTTCGGTGTTCTGACGATCGATTTCGGCCATGATTTCTCGGATCTTGGGGTCAGGATTAGTCTCGATGAAGTGGCGGAAGAGGTCGGTCAGCCCAAGGAGGTAGCGGAATCTTCGAATAGTATCATCTTCCTAAAAATGAAAAGAAAACAGTCGTAATCAGCTCGAGCCCGAAAGAGCACAAATAAAGGCACTTCAGCTGAAAGTCAAATTGCACACCTTTGATTCACCAAGGCGGTCATGCTTTCTGCCAAAGATGCTTCGCCGCAATTGATTTGCTTCTGAGCGTCGCTTTCTTCCATCGTTAAGAGGCTCCCCGACAACGCTGCTCGCTGTTGTATTAGGGTTAGTATCTGAGTCTGTATAGTCCGGAGTCTCGTCAACCTCCTAGTGGTTACATCGCGTCAGCACCGTATTGTATCATATACGTATTAGCAATAGCAGATAAACATACCATGTTTTCGCCGCGATGGTGATCCGGTGCGTCTGACATGGACGCGTCAGTATCGACACCACTGGCCCGTGAACGTGGCGCCATTATGAACACAGGAAATATTGAACCTCTTAACGCGACTTGGTGTAAATGAGACGCGTTGGAGGACGGCTCTCGCCTATAGCGTCTGGAACTTCCGATCGGACTTTAACTTGTGTACTCAGTGCCACCAGGCGCGATACAGACTGTCTTTGCAGTTGAAGTTGTTGAATGAGTGTCGACTAAATTGTTGACAGGGTGTAGTTGATTTTTCGAAAGTGACAGCGGAAGCCTCTCTACACACATCGAAGGCCCGTTCGACATCGGCGTTAGCGCGTGCGGCAAGGTCCACTCCCTAGAAAGAGCAGCGTGAGCCGCAGAGCATTCCCGGGTCGGGATAATATTTTAACCGCTAGAAGGTTTGAAGCCGGGGAAGAATACGACGTCACGAAGGTCCTAACCAGCCTTTAGCATCAAAGGCCGGCATTTTACTCCGTAGTTTTGCTGTACCTACCCAGAGCCTTGTATGCTAGAACCTTACTACGTATTTCTATAGAGTCAGGTTAATTTCTTGTTGCATCCTTACAAAAATAAGTTTGTAACATAATTTGCCTCAAAAAAGGTCTCTTTCTGTTCGATGCAAGCCAATTTGCACCGTGAAGTCACGTGGTTTTCTGGTTGAATATCCAATTACCCACCCCACATGCCGGTTGGAAACCACATGACAACAGCGCTGCTAGCGAAGCGTGGGACTGCGGCAACAATCCCTGACATCTACATCTCCTCGCGGAAACAGGCAACACCAGTGGTGATTCACAGAGAGACGGAAATATAGAGATCTCCCTGACTGTGTATTCCGGCCTCGATACCCTCTTCTTAACAGGAAACCTCTGCGCGAGTACTTGCATCCCACGCTTGGGTCATCTGCGGGGTCCATCAGCTGAAATTAGATATCACGGTGCAACTCCCAACGAGCACCCCTGTAGGTAGGCAGTGGCCCGAACCGTCGACCATCAGCCATAGAGCGAACAAGTTGACTAACCATGCCATAGAAATTTGTCTGTATCTTCCTGTATCTTGTTTTCATTTGCCATGGATTCGGTCAGAGCTCATGGTGGTCAAAATGGTTCTACCGGGAAACAGACCTCCCCGAACGAAGCACCGGAGCAACTCCTCGACGTCTTCAAGGCAGCGGCACTCTCTGTCACGAAGTTGTACAAAACATCAGCTTTAGCTGAGTCTAGGGCCAGAACCGATGGTTACCAAGAATGTCTGGAAGACCTTCTGCTGTTTCTTGATAAAGAAAACCTAGGGCTCAAGGACGGAGAAGGTTGGTCAATAAGGAAATGGGCAACCGAGCGCCTTGACGGACGTGATGCTGGGCCACAGAACACGGAGAGCGAGGATGAAACTGAGCGAGCCGAGCGAACCGCGTCTCCCGAAATTACAAGAAAGAGTGTTGAGCCTCAAGTAACCGTCCCCAAAATAGCAGAGTCACCGGCACCTAACGTCATTTCCATACCGGAAGAACCCATGTCCATCGTTGTCCCATCGCAGGATCAGTTCACCTTTCAGTCTTCACATCCGTACCCCAATATCGGCACCTTGGATCTGTCAGATTCCCGGTCTCGCGATATACAATCGTTATCATCTGGACGAAGCACGAAGTCACGGCTGCACGGCCACAACTCCAAATCGGGCTCAAGAGGACACCTGGGCAAAGGAGCAGGAACGAAACGTCGATGGGATTTTGACGACTTCTTCGACGGCTGTCTAGGAGGGAAAGACCCATTTGGCAACGGAGGAAAGAGAAGCCGACATACTTGATGAAGTCATGTAAGCAGAGATCATGTCAAGACCAGGATTATGAGATAATGGTGCAAGCTTTATGCACCATATTAGGCGGGAGAGTACATATTGACGGCAAGGGACATGGGAGCTAGAATCATGCATCAGTCGGCGTTTTTTTTTCTTCTTTTGGTAGGATGTGGCGATTTGCATATGCTCGGGTATCAGGGACCTGTGGCTTTGGTTTTTCTAAACTCATAGTAGCAGGATGCATCATAGACGACGAAGATTTTTGTCAAGATAAATACAACAATTTTGCCGCAGTCGCGAATTTGACAAGGCACAATTTCAACAAGGATGAACTTGAATTTGATCTGCAAATTCCGTCATCAAGGACACTCACTGATTTCAGTTTTTATAAGCACCTTGTATCAAGTTACTCGTGACCGGAATATTCATGGGATTCAATGCCCATTTGCTGTCTCAGCGCCCTGTTCTCATGTTCTAGCTCCTCCATTTGCTGTTCCATTAGTTCCAGCCTCTCTGTAGCACCCAATACTACTTCCTCAGAGATCTTGGCCAGCCTCCATAGCCGCAACACCACGACTAGAGAGCCGATGGATTCTGCTAAGCCATGAGAGGCAATATCAATGGCGAAGCTCACAACGATTACGGCGGCATCGAAAAAGTGAAACCACGATGCTAGATAGCTATTCGAAAAGTACCAGATTCGTTAGCTTTTGTATAATTCAAAGTCGGTCTGTACAAAACACACCTGAATCCGTATGAAAACAAACATGCAGCCAATTCAACCATAAACAGGCTGCTGAATACCAATCCGAGATTTTCCAATTCCTTGGTCAGCATCTGAACCCAATTTTCATCTCTTTGATGCATTTCGCATGCAATCAACTGAATGAAGATATTGGCGAGCAATGCCATCACATCAAGTGTCACTATTAGCATGACAACGAAGTGCTTCTTGCGGGAGGCCAGGAGGACGCGGCCATTGCGACGGACATTTTGGAAATGATGGAGCGCGCGACGGGTTGTATCTGGCTGTAAACTTGTTGTTGGAAGTTGTTCCGGCCGTGACCGGAGGAGAGGTGCGCTGGTCGGATCAGACATACAGGGATGGAGACCAAGATGGGGATGGGGATGGGTTAATAACGAGGCATGCTACGATTCCGAGTCAATAGAATGCATGGAGTTCTCCACGTGAAAGGAAAAGGATGCAGGCACGGCTATAGGCGTGAAGCAATATGGCCAAGGTAATTAAAGTCTGGAGAATTATGAAACGTACTATTATGTCCGGACATCCAGCTTCAAGCGCTAACCCCGCCCCATAGTACACGACAGCCACGACGACCGTGATGACTTTTGGAGGTTGACATCCTCCAAATTGAGCTCATGCAGTTATATTTTTGCATCAATAAACTACCCATTTTGTTTATGGCCAGTGCTACACGGAAGGGTTACCCATCATCGATCTTTATTACATCTCGCTCGAGGAAAGGACTCTAGCCGAAAGTACAATCGCCAGTGACAGCAGGCACTGCTTTTGTGCGCTGCATTTGTCTTGGTGTACGACAGTAAAAATTATGAAGATGGTCAATATTCTCCGGCAGGGTGCAACCGGCATCTATTATATTGTATTACTCATTGGGGAAACTATAATGGCTGTGGACAAAACCGCCGAAAAAATATAACAAACAAAAACTAATATAAACAAATCAAAAACGCTGACCATTGCAAGGAATAGGGCTGCAACTTATACAGGGGATACCATACAACGTATAAGTTTAACCCTACTATACAGTCGCCAGCTCGTTTGGACACGCATTCATTACGAAGTCTACGATGAACATAGCTTGCTTCCACCAAAAATTTCTTGTCATCTAGTTTAGCCAAGAAATTGGTTATGCAATCCTTCGGGTTCTTAACATCAAAATGTGACATCAAAGAAATCCCAAATTCATCAATATCACGCACTAGGCAAAGTCAAGGCATAGTAACATCCCCCACTTGCAGACTTCAAAGGCTGCACTGGCAACACAGGTTTTGTCGCTGTTGACGTGGAACAATAGGGAGATCTGAGTGCGCTTGTTGCTGGGAATGCACTGGCGTTTATATATCCATTCGACTGCTCTGATCTCGATGAGTCTCCCAAGACAATTGCGCGGCTGCGTAGCGGGCTGCGTATCTTAACATACAATACCACAATTTCCGGTAAAGTGTAAGAAGGAAAGCGAGAAGAGCTCCATGCCAATAGCAACCAGACGATCTCCCAGAGGAAGCGGAATTCACTTTAGTAGATATTCTGAATGCCTTATAAGCTACGCTGGCAGCTCAACAAGGGTCAGTGGGGAAAGCTCATCCGGCACAGTTGGTTCTTATTGGATTTGAGTGCGGGTTTGAATTCCACTCTGTGACAACATTTACTCGGTCAGCCGCCAGAACCCGTGAAGGACATATCTCTAGCCGAGACAGCTCCCACTATGCACGACCGCTTCTTACTTTTTGGGTTGTCAAGCGATTTGCTCAGCTCAGAAAAAGCATAGTCTAGCCATAAATACCTTGCGAATAACGCCGCTCCTAGTTAGTCTTGTATTTCACAAGGCAGGTAAGTATATGGTTCACTACCCGTCGAAAGTGGTCGCTGGAGAGAGCAACCGGGAGATATAAGGGAACTGAGAAATTTCTCTGCCACATGCCTCTAAAGCCAAGAGAGTTCTACTCATTTATAGAACAAGTGCTACTACAGCATATCTCGCTGAATAATATATCTGCAGGGAGGCTTTTCGTAACGTTTACACAATACGACATAATAGCTACTAGCAGTGGCTACAGCAAGCGATGAGAGAGCTTTGGGCATCGGATCAGCTCACCCAGCCTTGGCAGGTCGGATTATTTTGTGAAGGACGTAGACGGGACCGAGTCAGAACATAGCGACCCTCACAAATACCAATACGAACTGCTGGTAAGCTTGAGGAATTTGAGAAATTAAAGATTGCAAGAAATAGGAGAAGAAGATAGGGCACAGAGGAAGCAGAAGACAGGCAGTACGAGTGTCAATGTGGGAGAAATCGTCGAACAGCCTAGCTAAACGTGACGAGGCGGGTAGTTAATACGAGCTCACCTACGGAGTACTGATCTTTGCACCACATTCGCAGTTGTCACTCATGACACTAGTAATGTTTAATGCATGGTCCCAGCTCCAGAGATATACTAATATAATTAAAAGAGGGTAACTAAGTAAGTGAAAAATAATGCTTCAATTAGTTATAGCATATCCTATACCTACTCCGCAAGTCTAAACTACTTCCCTTCTGCAGACGGAGCAAGGGTCTGTCTGTTGTGGTTGGGTCATAGCCATCGTTCAGTGGGGGAAGGTGCGACTTGCATCCAGCAAGCATGTCTGTCACAGGAAAGTGTAGCAGGCGTCAAGGTCAAGTGTCATCCGTACTGTCGCAATGAAGCATTGGCCAGTAAAATTAACTCCGCGGAGCAGCATACGCCAGTGAACTCAGGTGTGCAGCAGAGCCTCCATCCGCCGTTGCCCTGTGGATAAACTTCGGGTCCAGGTGATATTAGTTTGGATCTGCGTTTCTCACGCCTCGCGCTACCGAGGCGGCAGCCAAGTCTGGTGCGTTTAAACATTCAAATGTTTAGTGTAGGCTCCCGCTGCAGCTACATCGTCATTGCAGCGCCTTTTTCCTTTTTCCCTTTTTCCCTCATCTCTTCATTCCTTTCCTCCCTTGGTCGCGGAAACTACGGTTTCTTGTCAATCCTGAATTAACATTTGTGGAGGCACTTGGGGCGAGAATAACTGTAAGTGCATCAGACTTGGCGCGTTGCCATTCGTTATCCTTCGAGCATAGCATGCTCTTTGTCCGCCACGCAGGAGCTGTGGTGAACACCTACCAAGCAAGATAATATGTCTCTCTTCTCTTCCCTCTCGCTCGATCTGTTTCCTCGTGGCAGCTTTAGTCAAACAGACTAAGCCAAGAGCAAAGCATAATCTGTCTAGCGCTTTGAGCTGTCACACTCAATCGTTAAGCCATCCAGACTAACTGACCTGTCCTCAGATTCATTTGATCGTTTTCTATTTCGACCTGCTTGACAAGAGACCATGTCAGACGCGAACCACACAGAGGACAAGCCTGTCGCTCAGGCTCCTGCTGCGGAGCAGGAGACGGGCATGACCCCAGCTGAAGAGGTGGGTTTTCCTTTGGGCGCGCGAATTACACAGAAAAATGAATGAAAAAGATATTCCATCTTGAGCGGGTGAAGACTGACCGTGGTACGCCCTGCACTAGGAAGAGATTGCAGATATGAAGCGCCGAGTGGCCGAGATGGAAGAGGAGGCCAACAAGCTGCGAGAAATGCAGGCTACCTTGGAACAGCAGTCAGCTGATCTGGCCGATGACAAAGAGTCAGTCGATGCGCGAAGCATCTTTGTCGGAAACGTTGACTACTCTGCCTCTCCAGAAGAGATCCAAGCCCACTTTCAGAGCTGTGGCTCGATCAACCGGGTCACTATTCTGTTGGACAAGTTTACGGGTCAACCAAAGGGGTGCGTCTTGTTGCCATTGCAGAACCTTTTGACGTATTCTGCTTTTCAACTGACCGAATAACCAGCTACGCATATGTCGAGTTTACGGAGCCCAGCTTAGTCGCCCAAGCCCTTGTGCTGAACGAAAGCGTCTTCAAAGGTCGCAACATCAAAGTCACCCCGAAGCGAACCAACGTTCCAGGTATGAGCCGTGGTCGTGGGCGCGGCGGTTTCCGTGGCGGTAGAGGCTTCCACGGACGTGGTGGTTTCCCTCGAGGAGGGGGCTACCGTGGAGGATATAGAGGTCGTGGTCGGGGAGCTCACGCGCCTTACTAGGAGCAAGGGAGCGAATCCTTTTCTGCAACGCCACCTGACCACTACGAAATGTCGCCTGGAGAGTCTATAATTTGATGCTCTTGCAGGTTTTTTCCTTACGGAGCATTATCTTTTTCTAGACACGGCGAGACATGAAAGTTGACAACAAGGACGGGATTTGATTCTTAAGTACAGGAACTAAAGATTTTGATACCACAGTATACACCCTCATCTGCCAGCCAAGGGTTGTAAGACAGACCAAGAGAAAAGAATAATACAAAAGCAGCAACGGAAAGCAAGGTCAGCTGTGAAAGGTACAGCCGCAAGGAGAAGGGCACACGGCGATGACCTGGAGTTTTAGGTCTAATTATTGATTCGTATGGATGATTTGCTGGGATTTGGCTGGCATCACTTGGCAAGAAAAGAATTTTGGCCTCACATGGCCCGTTTCCAGACGTCCCATTCTCTCTAAGGCTTTGGTATTTTGTTGTGTTGATGCCGTGATCAATCATCTAAATTTAAAGGTTTGGTACGGATTAGAGACGTAGCTCTGTTTATCTCTCCCGTGGATATCGCATGCCACCAAGGCTTGCTCTATTAGGAGGCAGATCTAACTGGATGACACGTTATCACCATTCAAGGAGCGAATTGCTAACGAGCTCTAGCGGAAGCGTAATCGTTGCAGTACCATCCATAACCAGTGTTTTCACAGCCCAGCGCGCTATGCGATCAGTATCGTAGAAACTGAAGGTAAGTGTGGCGAACAGGGTGTGATGAGGGTGCTCGGGGATGAGTATCAGTCTGTGCTTTTGTTTGAGTGTGTGAAGAGAGGAGGGATTGCACAAAGATTTCCTCCGTCTTTTACACGATGTAACTAGGGCCATTACTTCATTTGTGCGCCTCAAGAATAACACCATGAGCAGAGCGACTCTGTGGATTTGGTACGCAAATGGTTGTGTAAGTACTACTAAAGAAATTGTGAGGATGGCTGGGGACCGCGCATAATTCTCCGGCATTACTTAGCTCTTAGGCAGCCATCAGGTCGGAATATGGGACAATGAGGTTTTGATACGGCCAGTGTCGGCTGTCGACATCCAAAACCATTCCAACCTCGTCCCCCGTCGTTCAACATCGTAAGTCCGAAGTACACCACCACCTTGCGCAGCCAGAACTCCACCACCCAACGTCATCAAGGTCAATTTGTGACTCATATACTGTCCCGGACAATTAAAAGTCATCTCAGAATCTCATCCGACCGGAACTGCGGCACGCCCATCCTGAGACGCAAAGTTGCAGAGAGGACAGGCTGACAGTTTGTTGTCTTATCAGATCATTGGGATCAGAGCGACCAGCCGAAGTGGGGGGGGGCATAGCTCCGTGTGGGGAGACGTTATTAACGTGCAGTAGGTATCTGTAAATCCGACTGCAAACTCCGACTAACTAGCTAGCTCAAGGTGGGCAAACCGGCCTTCCTTATTTAGATACGGGAACGCGGAACGGTTGAGAAGGTGTTTACAACGTGATGTGACTAAACGCCCATCGTTGTGTGCGTTCGGATGAGAGATTTCCTTGGTTGTGTGGCGACCCATGTGTCGTACGTTAGAGAGAACCGTGGTTTAGGCTGCATGGCACTCGTTAATCCGCGTAACTCCTGCGCTTGGAAAAAGTATATAAGCCGAGCTAGATAACCCTGCGCATATGGCATCTGAATCAAGATATCGTGCCATCAGTCTGAGACCCTACTCCTACGCGCATTTATTGGAAGTAAACACCAGAATATTTCACAGCCACTACATCAGAGGATTACATGAGAAGAGCCATCATTCACCCCAAGATCAACCTACGACCAGCACTCATCAATCACACCAAAAACCGAGAGCGGCAGTTTTTCATAATGTCCAATACTTCCCAGAACAAGAAAAGCAGCCTCCTCTCCGTCATGGAAGGCATTGCCCAGCAGCGCCTCATCCATCCTGACCCTGACTTCGACAAGACCATTTCCAACTCCAAAGCTAAAGGTCTCCCCGACATTGCCGTCAACCCAGTCCAAGGGCAGTACCTGTCCATCCTCTGCCAACTCATCAATGCCAAGAGGGTTCTTGAAATCGGCACGTTGGGTGGCTACTCAACGATGTGGTTCGCCAAAGCGGGCGCACAAGTGACCAGCATCGAGATATCGGAGAAGCACCGAGACGTTGCTCTCGAGAACCTCCATGCTGCGGGTCTTGATGCCAATATCGTCTTGGGAGCGGCTTTGGATGTATTGCCTAAGTTGGCCGAGGCGGGGGGCCAGTTTGACCTCGTGTTCATCGACGCAGATTGGGGAGAGCAGTGGGAGTACTTTGACTGGGCGGCTAAGATGGTGAGGAAGGGCGGCGCGATTTACGTGGATAACGTGGTGCAGACCATGATGGAAGATGGTGAGGCGTTTTCTGCAGGTGACAAGTCTCTCGTTGCCCGTGTGGGTGCGGATTCGAGGGTGAAGGCAACGATGGTGCCGACTATTTCGGCATATAAGACGACCAGTGGTGATCCATGGGTTGATGGGTTCCTGTTGGCGATTGTGCTTTGAAGCTTTGGCTGTGAGCCAAATTGCGAAATTTTGTAGTAGGCGCTGATTGGAGAGCAAATGAAGATATTGGCTTTCCGTCACATTAATATTCCTTGTTATCGTCAAGGAACTAGACCCTGCAATTCATAATCTATGACATTAGGCTCGGTCACACTGTGTAACCCAAAAAAAATAAAATAAAATAAAATAAAACCTCGTTTGGATTATGATCACCTTCGTCGTGCAGATGCAACCACCGGACCACTCAGAAGCACTCGAGGCCTGAACCACCACGGGCTGGTAATTTAGTTACTGCTCCACAGACATCGGGAAGTAGACCCGATGTTGCAACAGGCGCAGCAGCACTTGGTGCGTTGTCTAAAGCTTGTTCAACCTTGTAGGAGGCCGCCTCGGGTACATTTGCCTTGGACGTCTGACCTCCAGTGGACGAGACGGAACAATGTCGAATAGTAGGTGGATGACAATGCACCCAAATACCGCCGCTGTATCAGCCCCCGTTAATCCTTTCACGGCTGCTCGATCTGCTGTAGATAGTCAATCCAGACAGGCCTATTATACGCTTGTATACGACTAGATAACGCAAACTACGAGTCAGCACAGAGCATGCTTTCTCGCCTCACATTCGAGGAGGCCGGCAACTGGCTCATCAACCAATTTCCAGCATTTTTCAGGCGCCATCTTTGTAAACAGGGGTCATGCTGGACAGGCTTGATCTGCCGCGTTCGAAGCCAGGGTCAATCGCATGTGAGTAGCAGGTGAGGACAGCTTTAGTACAGAGGAGAAATACGTGTGCCGTTGCTTCGCCTTATCGTGATGCTGTTGTCACCGCAAGCCAGCGGACAGGGCAAGCGCGCGTCCGAGTCCAATAGATTTAGGTGAGTGGCAACAAGAAGCTGGGCATCGATTGTGGATCATGAATTGTCCGGCTAGCAGAAGGCGCAATACTGAGCAACCGTATGATTTCCAAGCAAAGCACTATGGCATCGTTTCGATTCGATTACAAAACGTACAGTAATCATGATACTATACAGTATATTGTACAGTGCTGTACGTACTACCGACTATGGGCTACGGGCTGCGGAGCAGCGTTCAGGCATTTGAAAGCATTTGCAAATCAAACACACGAGCAAAGTCAGTATTGGAATGGGCCAACCAACACTCCATTGTACAATTACTGGTTTCTCCGAAACTAGTCCATGGCGCCAAGGAAGCAACCTGTTCTGGTTCGTTCACGCGCCCAGCCCCCGCCACAGCCCATCCTTGTCTGGCCGCTTCAAGACGCACGCAGCGCTTCGACTGTGCATGCCATGTCCATGCATTTCCATGTTGCCGTGTCAAGCGTCTCAGTGCTTAGTACTTGATGATGTGCCCTCCCCGTCACTATTACAAGTCAACAGCTATTGTAACAGTGGAAGATTGCCCCCGACAAGTAACTGCTCAGGTACTCCATACGCTGTCCGATATACGTCTGGCCGATAACCTACTTAAGCTTACTCCGTAGTAACTACAGCAAACGAGACACCATAACCTAACGTCTTGGCCAGTTAGCCTTGTAGTTTTGGAGTCTGTATTTAATGGCCAGTCTCTGACCCGCATGCATGCCGTCAACCGAGTGCTCGCTCGCTCACTCGCTCCAAATTCATCGTACCCCATATCGCGTTCCGTCTTCCGTCTTCCCGTGGCATTAGTGTTTCCAGTTCCTGGTTTCTACAAACCAGACTTTCTTCTTCCTGTCTGACCCTCAAGTCTCTGCCCGCGGTATCTCCAGTCGCATTCGGAATCAAGTTGGCCTTGATACAGCTCGTCCTCGTCAGCTACGCATCGTTAAATCACCACCCGCCACCAATTCAACCCCCCATCCTCCCCCCCGGCCTCTGTTCTTCGGAGGCCCCTCGATCCCCGCCAGAGGCTCCCCGCCATCGAGTCCGTCCCATCACGTGTGGCTTGCTCTGTTCCATCCGCAGAAGGCGTGTCCAGTGCTGTAATACTGTTTACAAACTCGTCGCTGGACTTGTGGGTTATTCACCGAAACAGCCGCCCTGAAAGTAACTGACGCCCGTCGTTACTGATATCCACCCATTCGACAAATACCTACGGAGCACTCCGTACTACCTGGGTAGTTACTAGTATACGTCCAACAGCGAAAAGAGGAGCAACTAGGTGTGCAGTTACTAGTTCGTCCACTCTGTGCTCCGTAGTTAGAACCAACGACACAACCTATCTGGGCTACCAGTCTCGAGTGCTCCACTACTTGCCCAGTCCAGACAGTGTCAGCACCACCCGCTCTGCCGCTCACTACCACCACAGACCAGCTCTGCTACTGCTGCTGGTGCTCTCTGCCACGCTGCACTGCCTCAAACTTTCCCAGGCTTGTTCTGTTCTTCGCAAAGTCGTCGTCACTTGGACTATCGTCGCCGTCATAGTCCAATCATCAACCCCTTGTGGGACCCCGTCGTTTGCGTTCTGGCTACGACCTTTCCCGCGAATTGCTTCTGCAATTCTTTTCTAACCGGTGTCAACGGACATTAACTCCAACACCTGGAGCCGTCCCTAAGAGCGACCACGATAATGAGCGCCCGCACCGAAGCCGGGCTTCCTAGGCAAGTAACCAGCCAGCCTCTCCCCCATCTTCTTCGTTGCCTGTCGGTTCTGCTTGCAGTTCCGTCAACCACAGTTCATGACTTCTGAGGCAATCATCCGCGAAATTTTATTAACTGACATCTTTTGCAGCAAGCCCAATCTCCGCGTTACAAGTATGTGCTCAGGACCCCTCATCTTAGCTTATCCGCCCGTCGAATGCACATATATACTTACAATCTCGGAACAGTCATCGCCGCCGATGGCCTGTACAAGAGAGACGTGTTTAGTATGTCCATATCCAAATGCTGCGAATTTCGCTAGGTCATCACCTCCCATGTACGCCTCTAACTGTCGCGCAGGATTTCCCGATCCTTTTGCGGTCGCGACTATCAATGGTGAACAGACCAAGACCACCTCCGTCAGCAAACGAACCCTGAACCCATACTGGAATGAAAGCTTCGACTTGTACGGAAATCCCCTCTGATTCCACTCTACACCAGCCGCAAAAGGCATCCTTTCGAACAAATAACTCACATTCTTCTATAGCCGAGTAAATGAAGGCACCATTCTTGCAGTACAGGTTTTTGATCAGAAGAAGTTCAAGAAGAAGGATCAAGGCTTCCTCGGTGTGATCAATATCAGAGTTGGAGACATCATGCCTGACCTTGGCCCTGATGCTGATGGTGTGTTCATGTCCCGTCCATTCGCTCATCTCGTGAATCCGTCCGAAGGCAAGAACTAACCATGATGACATCACCACAGACCAGATGCTTACGAGGGATCTTAAAAAGTCGACCGATAATCTCGTCGTTCACGGGAAGCTCATCATCAACCTTTCATGTAACCTTACCACTCCTGTACGCGGGGGGCAGGCTTCCAGTAGTAGCCGGCCTGCTCTGACTGTGCCTGGTGCATCCAGCTCCTCTGCCTTATCTGCGACAGACGGACGACCAGAATCGTCCATGTCGAACCAAAACGGCGGGTCTTCAGGCCCTCAGTTGAACTTACCTCATCATCCTCCTCCTGCTAGCCCTGCCCCTCCTGGCGCAAATGGATCGGCCTCGTCAAGACCGACCAGCCAGCTGAGCCCCTTTGAGGATAATCAAGGCAGACTCCCAGGTGGCTGGGAACGTCGAGAAGACAACTTGGGCAGGACATATTATGTTGATCACAACACTCGTACTACCAGCTGGAACCGTCCCACCGCCAGTGGTAGTGCGGAGGCTCGAAACGATCGTGAAGCAGCTACGCAGGTTGAGCGACAGAGACATCAGAACCGTACGCTTCCCGAAGACCGAACCGGAACCAGCTCACCTACGTTGCAGCAGCAGCAGCAGCAAGGCCAACCACAGCCAGGTGGTAGCCCGACAAGTGGCAGCAGTGCCAATGCTAATGCCAACGCGACCGTGATGCACACGGGTGCTACTAGCCCTGGGACCGGCGAACTTCCTCCAGGCTGGGAACAACGATGGACCCCAGAAGGTCGACCTTATTTCGTTGATCATAATACCAGAACTACCACCTGGGTAGATCCCCGTCGCCAGCAGTACATAAGGATGTACGGTGGACAGAACAGTACTAATGGCCAGATCCAGCAGCAGCCCGTATCGCAACTCGGACCTCTACCTAGTGGCTGGGAAATGCGACTGACAAATACGGCCCGTGTGTACTTTGTCGACCACAACACCAAGACAACAACATGGGACGACCCCCGCTTGCCATCATCCTTGGATCAGAATGTTCCTCAATATAAGCGAGATTTTAGACGCAAGCTCATCTACTTCCGATCTCAGCCCGCTATGCGGATTCTCAGCGGCCAATGTCATATCAAAGTTCGGCGTGAGCATATTTTTGAGGATTCTTTCGCTGAGATTACCCGTCAGTCTGCCACTGATTTAAAGAAGCGACTCATGATTAAGTTTGATGGAGAGGATGGTTTGGACTACGGTGGTTTATCTCGAGAGTTCTTTTTCCTCTTGTCCCACGAGATGTTCAATCCATTCTACTGTCTGTTCGAGTATTCTGCACACGACAATTACACCCTGCAGATCAACCCCCACTCTGGCATCAACCCAGAGCATCTGAACTACTTCAAATTTATCGGACGTGTAGTCGGCTTGGCTATTTTCCACAGACGATTCTTGGATGCTTTCTTCATCGGAGCCCTATACAAGATGGTTCTGGGCAAGGCTGTCGCACTTGCCGATATGGAAGGTGTTGACGCTGACTTTCACCGATCCCTCCAGTGGATGTTAGACAACGACATATCTGGCGGCATTTTGGAGCAGACGTTCTCTACCGAAGATGAACGATTCGGAGTCATGACGACCGAGGACCTTATTCCAAACGGCCGAAACATCGACGTCACCAATGAGAACAAAAAGGAGTATGTTGATCTCATGGTGAAGTGGCGAATTGAGAAGCGAATTGCAGAGCAGTTCCAAGCCTTCAAAGAGGGCTTCCATGAACTGATTCCTAATGATCTCATCAATGTATTTGACGAACGTGAGCTTGAGTTGCTCATTGGTGGTATCGCCGAGATTGATGTAGACGACTGGAAGAAGCATACAGACTACAGAGGCTACACCGAGTCGGATGAAGTCATCCAAAACTTCTGGCAAGTCGTTCGCTCATGGGACGGTGAGCAAAAGTCTCGACTGTTGCAATTCACTACTGGAACGTCTCGAATCCCCGTCAATGGTTTCAAGGACCTTCAGGGCAGCGACGGTCCAAGACGCTTTACAATTGAGAAGACGGGAGAACTTACCAATCTACCCAAGGCTCACACATGGTACGTGTATTAACAGCCACAGAAATGCGTTGCCACCCGTGATTTGAGACTTAAACTGACTGTCGATCAGTTTCAACCGAATTGATCTACCTCCATATAAGACCCTGGAGACACTGCAGCAGAAGCTTACGATAGCTGTGGAGGAGACAATGGGATTTGGCCAAGAGTAGAGTTGGACCATTGTATATTCAGAGAAATGACGTGTGAACTAGCGATATCTGTCTTGCTTCAAGCCACTCCATCCTTTTGTATCTCCAGTTGGGACTCATGTATCTTTTTGTTTTCCTCCTCTTTCCTTTACCTAACTGCATCCATCCTTGTTTTTGGGCCCCAACATTCTTTGACTTACAGCATTCATTTTTGGGTATGATATTCGGTCGTCTGATGATTTGCTTTGGTTGTTAAGAAAAATTACTTTCGACATGGCTGTTTTGGCGCTGGCGGGTTAAACTTTATCGACCACGCAGAATCGACGCACAGCAGACGTACTGTATGTCTAGATGGGCTGAAGAAGCTACTGTTGCAAGCAACACCATCAACCCTGCAAGCTCCAATCCCACATCTTCCACGTATTCTGTGAAACATGTCTGTGGGCAATGCTGCAATGACAACAAGGTATACGAGCCGTGAGCGAGAAACGGCTGGGACACGAGTGTGTTGGTTCCGGGGAGAGTGTTGATATTGCATGTGCCATCAACCGCGCATTATCAAGGTCAAAATTGCAGAAGATATTCTATGACACGGCGTGTGCTGTAGAGCATACACGTTCCTTTGCTGCCGGCAGTGTGTGGTTGTTGCTACTGCACATGAAAAGAGAGGGCAGGTTTTATTCTGCAAGGGGGCGTAACGTGGGACAGACAGAAATGGAGCAACGTCCTTGAGTGGTTGTTTATCGTGATTTTACTGCCTCAAGAATGGAAGCAAACATAAAGTAGGAATTAGTCTAACCAGCATACAATTTCTACGTTACAAGTTCATAATCATGAAGCAATCACACACGCAGCTTGAGGCTAAGTTTTGCTGTTGTACATATTTAATGCAGTCGGTCTTCTATGTTGTACCGTCCTGTTCTCCAGAGTGTACACCCGGCAAAATGACAAAAAGGAAATGATAAAAACTAATAATAAAAAATAAATCTGGACCTTGCTTCTTCAAGTCTGTCCAGGAATTCAGCACGCAGTGCCATATATTCATTCCTGGTACCTCCTTCCATCGTACCCCAATCACCTCCCCCCAAAATGATTTTGAAGAGCTCTTACCCCCAGCCCACGCCTCATCCTCATTTACCGTCTGTACCACATCCGAGTAATTTTAGTATTACGCATCTTCCTTTGCAGCTGGAAAACACCATACATGAGGGCTTCGGCAGTGGGCGGGCAACCAGGCACGTAAATATCCACGGGCACAATACGGTCGCAGCCTCTCACAACGCTGTAGCTGTAATGGTAGTAACCGCCTCCATTTGCGCAGCTACCCATGGAAATCACCCATCGCGGTTCAGGCATCTGGTCGTAGACTTGGCGCAGAGCGGGAGCCATCTTATTAGTGAGGGTGCCGGCGACAATCATCACATCGGATTGACGGGGGGAGGCTCGGAAAATGATGCCAAGGCGATCTTGATCGTAGCGCGGGGTGGACAGATGCATCATTTCGACGGCGCAGCAGGCGAGACCAAAGGTCATGGGCCAGAGGGAGGACTGGCGGGCCCAGTTGGCAATGATGTCGAGGGTGGTTCTGCGAATTGTAAGGGACTGGTCAGGAGGAGGGTAGGGAAGTTGACCGCAACAGGACATACAATGCGTATTGGATGACGCCCTTTTTGCCTTCCTCGCTGGGGAGGGGAACTTCCTTTCGGGCTTTGGCGAGAGATGAGCCGGCGCCGTGGGGGGTCAACGAGGAGGCATCTCGGCGGGTGGTGATGGGGAGGGCGGCGGCTGTGCGGAAAGGAATTAAAGCGGTCGTAGGCTTGGCTGCAATTCACAATATAGTCAGCAAAGAAGAAAACGGAAAGGCGGATTGACTCCGACTATTATGTCGCGCGCAGCCCGCTTCCTCAATTCCATGGTGATAGCTTGGTTGCCCGTATCGCTGGTGTTCCGAGCGATATTTCCGGGGGGCTTCAGAAGGGACAAACAACGTACCTCGCAAGGCCATTGACGCCGCAGATCGCGACGACGAAAGCATATCGGCAGAACTATGAACCCAATTTGCCCTTCGCATGAGGTAGAAAGCGGGCGGGAAGTTGGGGGGTGGGTGGTGACGAGAAAGGCCCTGACCGGAGGTTTTTGCGTGTCGTTGACGTTGAGGATTTGACAAAGCTGTGGATTTGCCTCTCTGCTCGGAATTGCGGCGACGGTGATTGGCTGGGTGGAAGTGGGGAGAATGCGAGGTTTAGCCGAAGGATATGGAGAGCTATGGCCTACCCTTGAGCTATAGTGTAGGTAGCGAGGAGAATCACATTCGTCGTGCGTCTGCTTTTTATTGACCGCCATGTAAGCGTCTTTTCGGGTGTTTCCACTGACTGGGTGTTTTGATTCTTGTGTATATCTACTTATATAGGTATATATGATGCAATGCGGACAGTGTTGTGGAATCGTTGATGTAGGTTATCGCGTGCATCGTCACAAATAGTCAATGTAAGATCAAAGCAGTGCGATACATTATCTGGACGCTAGTGAATTTTCCTCATATCTCGCACTTACCGACCATGTCCGGAATGTCAATAATATTATCAACAGCGCTATTGTGCCGTGCGTTCACCAAGCAAATACACAATACGAGATTAAGCAGAGGCGGTAGCATTCAGAATAACTGCGATAAGATACACGAGACTAGCATATGACATGCAGAATGAGACGAAGTAGCTAGTTGGGGTCTGAATCGCGCGGCTAACTCTCTGAGCGATATGGGGATAGAGCGACAAACGGACTAACAGAAGGATGAATACAAGAAGGGAAGAGAACTTCTGCCTTATGCGCGTGCCTGGACGAGATTATCCGAGTTCGTGGGGATGCTTTTGTACTCAATAGTGGTGGGGATGTCCCGCTCTGCACCTTCTCTTCCGCGTGCACGGTCCGGGAGGTCGAACGTCGGCTGGGTTCCAGAACATTGACAGTTTGGTTCACACGCTTTCATCCAACGTTGAAAGCGGCGGTTTCCTGTTCGGTAAGTGGTGGGCGTGATACAAGTAATTAGGACAGCCAAATTCTCCGTCGTTATGCTGCGACTAACCAGTTAACGCGCTAGACTCGCGCGCGGGAGGGAGATAGGCAGAAATTATAGTTGGCGTTGGGTGGTGGGGCCTGGGGCCGGGATTTTGAAGCATGGAGCGTGAAGCCAAGTACGGCGCTCTACTCAGTTCTCCGTACGGGTAACGGTTATTGGATATTACGGAGCAGATACGGAGTAGAGCAGATAGCAGATGGACATCATTCCGCTGATGCAGGCAGGCAGACCATGGAAGTCATGGAGACGTGTGACATGCAGGCAAGGGACTTGCCGACCGGCTTCGTAACACCTGCCATACACAGCAGTGGCTCCTTTGTCTTTTCCTCCAGCGTGGTTGACTTGGCATTACTTCAACAAATCCACAGCTTACCATTCTTGTTTGGTCTGGATTGCCTCCTTGACCCTCTGGCTAACCGCTCCTCAGGCCCATGCTGTCAGGATGCTTGCTGCAAAGAAAATAGAGTAGCCAACAGCCTTCCCTTGAAGTGGCTAATGTCTTTCCCAGACTGTCAGTCCCCTTCGGAACTTTTGACGCACTCCAATCCCCTTCGCCAGATTCTGTGTTACTATCCCAGGCAGACCAACCGCCTTTTTATTTTTGTATTTTATTTCCCGAGTATCAATCCTGAGTTAATCACGCATCCATTCTCCTTCCGTCGTCCGCGCCAACTCCTGCGGCAACCCGATTTCTTGGCGCGCATTCGATCCCAACCAATTCTCGCTCCACCACAATTGCGCTCCTGCCCACCCTCGCCACTGGACGAGAAGTACCACAGCTTCGACCCAACTTGCTCCCAATGATTTAAAACCTTCTCAACCGCCCTCTTCCGTGCTCGCTTCCCGCTCTGCCAGGTGACGCGCCGGTTGGCAGAACACTTTCGAATCCTTCCCAATGATGAAGGTTTGGAACCCTCTGCATTGGCCGTCACGGTTGGCCTTGCGTTATGTCGCCGTCACCTTCATCCTCCTTTTCCTCGTGGCTAATTATGCGCTTTGGTACGACACCCAATTCTGGGATCGTCACACCTCTCGCCAAACTGTCAACAAAGCCACCGGCAAGCATGCTATTCGAAAACTGATGGTCGACGCAAAGGCGCGCCACGATGCGAACCTTGCCAAGCAGACCCACGATCTCGAATCGACCGCCACGAGTTATCGCAAACGACGAGGACGACATCCTCCACCCGGATTTGACCTGTGGTTCCAGGCCGCCAAGGAGTCTAAAGCGGTTATCGTCGAGGATTACTTTGACAGGATATATAAGGACTTGACACCGTTTTGGGCTCTAGATACTGCTGAGATCAAGACGCGGGCCAATGCGTGGCATCACGTTGTCAAAGTTCGCAATGGATCTGTTCGCGGCGATGGCGATACCACGGACCGCGTGCCCTGGTTGCAGCTTTGGACAGCTCTCGTCGGAGAAATGGCAACGTTCTTACCTGACGTTGACATGCCTATCAACTACATGGATGAGTCGAGGCTTCTTGTACCATTCGAGACTGTTGCAAAGCTGGTCGAACAGGAAAGCAAGGAGAGAAAGGTAGTTGACATCACACATGTCACTACCAAGTACAAGGGACTTCTCGACGTGGACACGGCCAAGCCTGACCCGTACGATCCAAAATGGCACGACGCCAGTGAACAGTATTGGAACCTCTTTGTCAAGACCTGCGGCCCAAATACACCAGCTCATGGTGTGAAGCAGGTCGAGGACATGTCTGGGCCGGCTGCCTTCCCCAGAAACTACAGACCGACCTATGCGTACAAAGGATACATTCAAAACTTTACTGCCGCCATGGATGCTTGCCTTCAGCCCCATTTGCGCCAATTACATGGATCCTTTATCGAACCTATCAGTTTGTCGTCGACAGAAGAGCTCATACCTCTCTTTGGAGGTTCTAAGCTTCCTCAGAATAATGAGATTCTCATCCCTGGGGCCATGTATCTGGACCAAGGCGATTTCTACTCCGGTGGTGAGTCTCACGGTTCACCGTGGGAACGGAAGAAGGATGGCGCGGTCTGGCGGGGCGAGAGCTCTGGAGGTCGCGCCAAGGTACACAACTGGCCTCATTTTCAACGCCAGCGGCTGGTTCAAATGCTCAATGGGACCGTTGTCACTGAAGCTGAAACCAGCGGTCGTGCGAGAACGTTCGAGCTTCCCTCAGCCGACCTATATCCAAGCACGCGCCTCCATAATGGCAACCTCGGTCCCTGGATCTCAACATTTGGTAATTCGGGCTTTGTCCGAATATGTTCTCCCGAGGAGTGTCCCTTTTACATCGACACTTTTGCTAAGCAGGAGCATTTCCCCATGAAGAAGCAGTATGAATACAAGTTTCTCCCCGACGTCGATGGCAACTCCTTCTCGGCTCGATTCCGCGGCTTCCTTCGCTCAACTAGCTTACCTATCAAGACCACCATCTACGCAGAATGGCACGATGACCGGCTTATGCCTTGGGTTCATTTCGTCCCCATGGACAACACCTTCCAAGATTTGTACCCATTATTCGACTACTTTTCTGATAATGGTGGCCCCGGAGACGCAGCTGCACGATTTATTGCCGAGCAAGGCCAGATGTGGTCCGAGAAGGTCCTTCGAAGAGATGATATGCGTCTTTACGTCTGGCGATTACTGCTTGAGTGGGCCAGAGTCTGCGACGATAATAGGCACACTCTGAGCTACGTGGAAGATTTAAAGAAGTCCAAAGCTAAACGGTGGCTGTCTGGCTCTCGGGTCTAAAAGGCTGCAGTTTTCTTTTATGCATTCATCATACACCAATAATTCGCAATACCTACTTAATGAGTAAGAGGAGGATGCGGTCAAATTCTTTCTGTTTTGTGGATAACATCAGCTCGGCGTTCTTTTTTGTCCCTTTGTTTAAATGGGAGGGCTTTCATCATATCGTTGCTCTGTTCTTCCTCTGTATATATATATATATCCTTTTCTTTGGGCTAAACCCATTGTTGGAAAAACCATGTGGGCATTGGGGAAGATTGGCTGTTTTTTTTGGATTATGGTTAGACGGGGTGACGAGAAATAGCGTATGAGATAAAAGATGTCGATTAAATGAAAGCCAAGATCTATCACGATCTTGGCTCATGAAATGATTCTGTGTCATCATGCCTTTATTCGTGTCCTGTAAATGCTATCATTATAAAATCCTGTCCCGCCCACAGCTCATCTCTTCCCGAATGGGTGTTCATGCAGGGCTTTACTCTCAATTCGTTACCTCCTGAATTTCCTTGCTGAATTATTCCACTCCTGTATACAAGTCCCATATTTTCAACTGGATGCCGTCATCATAATTGCAGGTTTGAAAGCAAAGGTTTACTAGGCCCGCCCTTTAAATGCGCCGCAGACCCCTTGTACAAACTCTGCCAGATAAAGGCCTCACTGAGAAGCAACTCGATATCTTTTTCTGTCCAGGACTTTGTGGGCAGACTCTGGAGGAACATCATGATTTCTTGAAAGTCTAACTTGGTGAGTTTGTCGGACCATTTGACGAGGAGGGCGGCGCACACGTAGAGGTGGAATTCGGAGAAGCCCTGTTCTTCGGCCTATATAATTTGTTAGTCTTTCCTTTGTATGTTTTGTAGTTGTTGTTGTTGCATGGCTGCCTGTAGGGCTAAGCAGCAAGGAGCAAAATACAAACAACAACAACAACAACAACAACAATATCAATATCAAGAGGGGTACAACGTAC
>JASWJB010000219.1:0-74597 GCA_032433595.1 Conoideocrella luteorostrata
GGAAGGGATTTATTCTCTTGATCATATCCAAGCTGAGCTCATTATTCGGGATGTCAACAACATGACGATTGTCCGACCTTTGTAACTCCAAAGGACACTACACTCACTACTTGGCCTGCACGGCGATAGCCTGGAGTTCTTGGCTACAGCATCAGTGTTTTTCTCGCCGCGCGACAGACAACCATACCGGTTTCCTCGAGCTCCCGTCGTACAATGCGCATAGGATCCAGTGTCCCCGAGCCGCATTACGCGAGCACATCAGCACCACCAGACAAGTGCGGATATATCCATGGAGTAGGGCATATCAGTGACTACCGACCGGGGCGGCTATCATCCCATTCCTGTCGACGATAGACTAAACGAAAGATATCGGGTAGAGCACACGCTCCGCCGCGGCACATTCCCCGCTGCCTGGCCTGCTACCGACGAGGAGACGGCAACGTATACTCGCCAATATTGCACACTCGGCACCGCGAAATACGGATCACACCAACATTGTTAGTCTCTCTCAGATCACACGGAGCCCTGTGAGCTGCCATAGCTAGGAAGATAAGACTTCGCTAGTCCGCATCGTCCCTGATCGATTTGAGGGATTCGCGGGCCTAACGGCACTCATCTATGTGTCGTGACCCTTCCGGCACGATGCAGCTTGCGGGATGCGGAGACAGGCATCATTTAGCTCCTTATTCCAGCTTGATGGTGCCGGATCCGTTGCATACAAATCTTTGCAGCATCTCCACGCAAGTGAGTGTCCATCGAGCCAGCCCGGGACTTGTCAAAACCGCTAGACGATTAGGTCAGGCTCTCAGAGGGCTTATGTGAGGTCGCAACGTGGAAGCGTGAGCGTCTGCAACAATGTAAGTGCAGAGGGAGGGCCGACGAGGTAACTTCGCATTTCTCTGCCCTGACAAGATCCCGAAAATCATTGCTGAGTATCCCTTCATGCCATGATCAGCCTAATTCCGGGACTATTTTGCCCCGACACGCATATGAGAGCCAACAGTGCAAAGATGAACAGTCCGTTCAGATTACGGAAGCTGCGCACCGCTCCTCCGTTTCCCCCATCACATACATACATACATACATACTCAAGCACCAGTTCCAGTGCGGCAGTTTATCCGAATCCCCAAAGTGAAGAAAGTGAACAATGCGGTCTAGGGCAGGGGCGTTATAGTCCGAAAGTGGTGCTGCTCATGAGTTAGTTAACTGACTAATACTCCGTAGATGTCAGCCAGTTAATGTTCATGCCAGCCGACAGCAGGCCCGGCCAAGATGCGACAAAGATGGTCACATGTTATTGACGGCGGTAAGTGTGTCGTTTATCCGCCAGAGAAACCTTAACGAGCACAACAAGCACAAGCAAGTCGTGCATGCACATCATTTTCCATTATAAATTCAACTGCCAGTTTGCGGGTCATCGTGTCCACCGACGTGTGCCGACTGCCGAGCCTCGCGTTACTCCGACCTTGTACCTGAAATAACTGACAACCTAGACACCTAATTGCTCTCCATATCAGGAAAGAGTGCGGTTGGAAGATCGAACCCAAGATGGCCGCTACCGTATTCTGTCGTGTTGGAGCTGGCGTGGCTGCCGATGACAGTGGACAGACAGTGCCACTGACTTGGCTATGCTCCGTAGTGAGTGCGTAGATGTGGGAGGCAGAACAGCTCGCGTCGCGAGGCGGGTATTACTAGTAAGTCCGAGTTGGGCCAATCCAGAAGCTAGTGTGCCAGTTAACTAACTACTCCGTACTTGTGGATAGTTAGTGACTCCATAATTGCAGAGTACACCACGCGGTCAACCTGTGTCTTGTCTTACTAGTACATCCAGCGAAGCCCCTCCGTGACTGCAGTAAAGACAGACAACGGCAACGGTATTCGTCACACGGAATTAATCAACTGTGCTGTCCGCTATACCCGCTTACGACCGGCCGGGCCTCCAAGCTGGACGAGATTCTATTTGTCGGCGCTAAGCGTACGGAGTAACTAGTTAGTTAGTTATTCGCCAGATGGGATTTTGTGCAACTGCTAACTAATTACGGCGCGCGGACTACACCAAGCACCAAGCACCTGCAAATCACCGGCAATAATTGGGTCGCACATCGGACATATGTGGGTTTTAGTGACTCCGTCTTGTCCGTCCTCAAGGGTGTCACAAAGTTGTGGATCCAGCTGTCGCACGCAAACCCCGTCAAACGTCCCACGCCAGCACAGCCGTTGCCGGCGGTCGGTGCCATTCCAGGCCGGCGTCAGCCTCTCATTGGACAGCTGCCCACATATCATCTGGCCGGGGGCGCTCGTACATACGAATGCAGAACAATGCGGACTCAGTAGTTAGTTAGTTGTTGGCTAACTACGGAGTAAAAGAATAGTGAAAAAAGGAACAAACACAAGCAATGTAAATAGGACGATGTGCCCCCTTCCTTCTCCGCGGAAACATGATCATCGCGGCAAGAGTGAAACCACACTTCGTGGAGCAGCTCATCTGAACTTTCGCATCGCATCGCATCCCCCACGTCCCTGTCGTCATTACGTTAGCTAGTTACGTCTTTGTCGCCCAGAAGAAAAAGGATCTAGCTGACAAAAGTCCGGCCCATAATAAATTTTGCCTGCCGTTGGAGCACACACGCCTTTCTCACGACTTGAGCTAACTAAGTACTCCGTAGTTAGTTAGCTAAACGTTCATGAACGGTTAGACTCATCGGCGGCCCCCGACTCCACGAGCTCCGTAATATAGTAGAGCTGTGGACTCATCCTCACGCTTGGCATTTCATGCGCTTGCTTTTTTCGCGGCTGCTCCCTCCAATTTGTGTGAAACACACGACAAGGACAAGAACATCCTCGGTGGTATTTTATGACGCCGAGTCGCAACTTTTTTGCTGTTTCATCTCTCTCGTCCTTGCTGTCTTTACTACTCCGTAACTAACTAGCGGTAAACTAAACCCGTTGGATGGTAACACTGAGAAATCCTGGAGCGAGACACATCCCCGAGACAAAACATCATGGCTTCGGATCCTGCCACGCCTGATCGGCGCACAAGCTCAGACAGAACTCTCGACGTGGAGCGAGACGCCGGATTCGACGACTCCCTTAAACACCAACACAACAACAGTCATGAGAACCACGCCTCACAGCCAGGCGCCACCACCCAAGATACCACCAATTCCTCAGCTGCTCCGGCAACCACGCAAGATGCACCCCCAGCGGCAGCAAAACCCGCGGATCCGGAAGCCGGACGAACCAAGGTCGAGACCTTCCTCGTAGTCTTTGCCCTTTGCCTCGCCCTCTTCCTCGCTGCTCTCGACATGACCATCATCACGACTGCCATTCCCACTATTTCAAGCCACTTCGACTCCAGCTTGGGTTATATCTGGATCGGCTCAGCCTACCTCCTCGGCAATGCGACTTTTGTGCCGGCGTGGGGCAAAATATCTGACATTTTCGGCCGGAAACCCGTCCTCATCGGAGCAGTCGCCATCTTCTGGATCGGTTCGCTCCTCTGCGCCATCAGCAACAGCATGGGAATGCTCATCGCCGCCCGGGCCATCCAGGGCGTCGGCGGCGGTGGCACCATTGTCCTCCCCAACATTTGCATCTCGGATCTGTTCTCCATGCGCAAGCGAGGCATGTACTTTGGCATCCTCGGTGGCGTGTGGGCAATTGCCTCGGCCGTGGGACCCGTCCTGGGCGGCGTCTTCACCAGCCAGGTCTCGTGGCGATGGTGCTTTTACATCAACCTGCCCCTGTCTGGGGTCGGGCTCATCATTTTGTTGTTTGTGCTGAAGCTGCATAACCCGAGGACGCCAATGAAGCAGGGTCTCCTGGCCATTGACTGGGTGGGCAGTCTGCTGATCATTGGAGGAACACTCATGTTCCTGTTCGGGCTGGAGTTTGGAGGCGTCCAGCATCCCTGGGATTCTGCTATTGTGATTTGCCTGATTGTGTTTGGCGTCGTCACCATTGGCCTGTTCATCGTGTATGAGGCCAACGTGCCCAAGTATCCCATCATGCCTGTGTCTCTGTTTCGGCACAACACCAGCATCGCCGCTTTCGCCCTGTCCTTCATGCACGCATTCACCTTCATGGGCGGGAGCTACTGGCTGCCTCTGTACTTCCAGGCCGTCATGGGCGCCACCTCTCTCCTGTCGGGAGTCTACCTCCTGCCCTTTGTGCTCGCCTTGTCCCTCATGTCCGCGACGGTGGGCATCGTCATCAAGCGCACCGGCAACTACAAAATCCCCATCATGGCCGGCCTCGCTATCATGACCCTTGGCTTCGGCCTGTTCATCGACCTCGGCGACGATCGGAACTGGGCCAAAATCATCATCTTCCAAATCATTGCGGGTATCGGCGTAGGCCCCAACTTCCAGTCACCCCTTATTGCGCTGCAGACCAACGTTGAGCCCCGTGATATCGGTTCCGCCACTGCAAGTTTTGGATTTCTCCGCCAGCTAGGCACTTCCATTTCCGTCGTCGTCGGCGGCGTTGTCTTCAATAACGTGATGCAGTCGCAGTCTGGCTACCTTGAGAGTGAGCTCGATGCCAAGCTGGCAAGCATGTTTACGGGGTCCCAGGCCGCGGCTAGTGTTCATATTGTGGGCGACCTTCAGGGCAACGACGCTGTCGTGGTGAAACACGCGTACTGGAATGCCCTGCAGAAGATGTACATCCTGTTTACGTGCTCGGCTTTTATTGGTCTGCTGATCAGCTTTGGCGTTACGCAAACGAAGCTGAGTAAGGATCATACGGAGCACAAGACGGGGCTGCAGTCGCTGAAGCACAGGACTGAAGTTGCCGAGCCCGCCGAGAAGAAGGTCCTGGACAACTAGGCTCCAAAATAGGTGTGTGTGTGTGTGTGTGTGGCATTTGACCGGGACATAGTTATCGGCGCACGGTACTTGAGCGCATGTTTTTAATGCAAAGCGTTGCATTTTGACTCATATAAATAGTAGAATAAAATGGTATATACTGAAAATGCTTTAACATTCATGGCACCCTCAAAAAACCGTCACTGTATTAACATAATCATTCCTCAACACTTCAAACACTATCCCTGGAAACCCGAATAAGGTGGTCGTCGAATCCCCATTCGCCTCCACTCTCTTCGCGCCGCTCTCTTCCCACCCGCCAAGGAACTCACAGCTACTCCCTGGACTATCGCCCCATCCACGATTCAGAACCATCCCTCTCTGTCGTTGGGGTGCTTTCCCAGCCGGGTAGGTAGATTCCCACTTCTGATTCATCCGTTGCTCGATATCCCTGAAATCAGTTTCCGAGGTAATCGTGTCTACTCCATCATCGAGATACGCAATCTCCCAGCGACAGCGGCGGTGGCGATTGAATTCGTAGGAACCGGGGACATTGCCGTGCAAAACGAGTTTGGTAGCGACCAGACGATCAGGATGGTGCGATCTCATAGACGTATCTGCTGGATCTGATGTGGAATAGTCAACTTCGGGCGGTGTCTCTGAGGGCTGCGTTGGTGGCGAGAGGAGAATGTCGAAACCGAGATAAAAATAATTGTAAAAGCACTCTCCGGATGGATTACCAACTGTCTGATCGTCGACAGCTTCGTCGTTTTCGGAATCATCGGACCCTGTGTTCATGGATGATTGATCCGTATCTGTCAGATCATCTGGACGACTGACATCAGATGTGCTGGGCCGACCGTGCGAATTGCTCGTCGTGCGCATTTTGTGAATCACCATCTTTTGGTCATTCTTTCGATAGATTGCATTTGGAGGACCCAGTTCCATTACCAATTCTTGTGGTGTTGTCTCACCAAGCTGAATCCTGAATGCATTGTTCGTCCACTTGCGGAACAGGTCCAGCTTTCCTCCGCCGTGTATACGGACCAGCGACACCTCATCAGGGTATACGTCCTTTGTCCGGGGGAGAGCTGAGGCCTGCTTGATGCTTGGAAGTGCTTCGGTCCATAGTGTTTGCCGCGCCTCTGCCCATGAAGCCCCGCTGAATACGGCCATGGATGTAGCGACTTGACTTGATGAGGCGGACAACAACGTTACTACATCCTTGTCCGCGGAATACAACGATCTCGCCAAAGGAAAATTGAACGCCACGCCTGGATACGACAACACATATGTGCCGTCATCTTGGCTAGCGCTAGAAGGAGGGATGAACTCTCCACCGTACGTTGGACCCAGTAGTCGGTGGTAGATGTGTCTGAATGTAGGCCCCCAGGGTGATTCTCCTGGGATAGGTGATCCTGGCGCCGATGTGCCATTCGTCGTCGGCTTCAACAGATCCCTATCCTTGAAAGTAATATGATTCTTGGTAAAGTCGATCACCTCAATCAGTCGCAGCCGTTGTTCCGGGCCGTCAAAGCGCAGGCGGATTCCGTTGTGTGGAAGCACGATGCATACTGGTTCGGTGACCGGTTGATCTGGCGAGTAGACCACCTCTAGCTTTGGGAAGCGTTGGGGTTCAGCCTTGAGACGGGTGAGGACATCGTGGAGTGACGCGCCGAGAACTAATATTGTTAGCAACGATGTTTGGGATTAAGGGGTCAAGCAGCATACTTAAGAAGCCCAACGCTCGACCCGGATGCAGCTGCGCCGTGAACAGCGACATCCTGACGTGTGAGAAGCAAGTGCGTAAGTTGAGGAGCTGTCGCGGCGGCTTATCAGCTCGGGCTGATATGACGCTGTCAACAAGTGCTCAGCGATTGGATGCAAAATGCACCATGCGAGGGGTGTCCTGCAAGTCAACTTCAAGTCGTTGTTTAGATGGCGCCGGAGATTCTGAGATTGGACTACTAAAGGGACAAAATCAAGAGTTGAAGACACCAAGAAGGCGATGCCTATGGATCGTTCTGTCATGACCTGGACAGCAAGTGACGCAACGGGCCAAGTGTAGTCTGGCTTGTCACTTGCCGTGTAACTACTCCGTAACTTGCCCTGACATGGGGCCATGTGACGCGCCACGGAGGGGCAGCTGGAGGGGCCGCGGGGCACTCAGCCCGTGACGTCTCGCAGCGCAGACCTTGAGCGACGACGAAACTACTGCCTCGCCGTTAATATCCACCAGTCATTACGGTAAAAGCTAGGGGGAAAGGGAATCTCCGTTCTCTAGTTCCATACCACTGATTCCACCCGGAGCATTATGATTATTTCCCGGTAATACTAGTGGGAATACTACCAGCAAAGACGCGGATCTTGGGCCCGTCTAGTGCTCGCCGAAATCTGCCTATAATCCGCATATAGCAAGCATACGTATGGGATTTCAGAGTATGCCATGTTCGTCCGCAAAAGCCTCAGATACCAGACTTTCCAAACCCTGTAATACTTTACTTAGTGGACGCAGTGGCTTGTCCGTCTGAATATCTTCACAGAAAAAGCCGCCGAGTGCCTGGAAGCTATACCATGTTCTCATGGGTGATCTGTCACTAGACCTTTATGGGTCTATCGACCGTAGGATATGCGACTCGGTACCGGAAACCATAGAAATACATGAGTCGTGGTGTCGATATGTACAAATTCAGACTTCAAACACACAATAAACCTACTGTACATAAATGATGACCAATACGCATTACCACTCCTCTACCTCTCCCTTCTTGGGCCTCTGCATGCGTACAACCTTGTCGCAGTTTAGCAAGCAAAGGGGATCAAATGCCTTCTTAATCTAAAGAACCGTTAGCCACCATAGCCATTAATGTCAAGCTTGTAAAACATACCTGTCGCATAGCGTCGACAGTTGACTCGCCCAATTCGTGAGACAAATAATCTCTCTTGACCAGACCAATGCCATGTTCACCCTGAAGAAATGTCAGTCGTCATATATCCGAAGAGTATGAAAGCCTGCTTACGGTTACAGTTCCCTCCATCTCGATGGCGCGCTTTACCATCCTGTGTACCACAGCCTCGGCCTTGTTGCGCTGCGGTTCGCTGTACGTCAGGATAGCTGGCTGCATGTCAGTAACCGGCTGGGCGAGAAAGAGAAAACAAAAATCCATCATAACTCACTGTGAAAGTTGCCGTCACCAACATGCCCGACAATCGATGCTGTCAAACCACTCTTGCGCATGTCTTCTTTAGTTTCTTCCATTAATTTAGGCAACCGACTCATGGGCACAGCAACATCCCCGGTCCATACCCGATCACCCTCCTTCATGACGGACATGGTACTCCAGAGAGCTTCTTTTCGAGCGCTCCAGAGTTCATCCTGCTCCTCTTGGCTCTTGGCGAACTCGAAGGTTTTGCTGCCTGCCTGTCCAGCGAGTGCCCGAACCTGTGATACCTGCTCCTTGACGCCTGCTGCGGTGCCTGCAAATTTGAAGAACAGAGTTGGCGCTTCTTGCCATGAGCGCGAGGTTGCGCCGGCAGCGTTGATAAACTTCATCTGATTGTCGTCTAATATCTCGATGGCAGCGATGGGAACACCTTCGCCGACAACTTTGCTCACACAAGTGGCGGCATGGTGAATAGACGGGAACGTGCAAACAGCGACACTTGTCGATACAGGCTTGACCGTAACCTTGAGAGTAGCTTCGGTCACGAGACCGAGCGTTCCCTCTGATCCAATAAATAGCTTGGTGAGATCATAGCCGGCGGAGCTCTTTCTCGGCCGTTGGCGGGTTTTGATGATGGTGCCGTCGGCCATAACCACAGTCAGGCTCAAAACCCATTCACGCATCGTGCCATATCTGTAGGCGTTTGTACCACTGCATCCAGTTCCAACCATACCACCAATCATCGCACCAGGGCCAGGATCTGGAGGAAAGAAGAGGTTATCCTTGGCGAGATGATCGTTCAGAGACTCCCAACCAACAGCAGGTTGAACAATAACGTCCAAATCTTCCCTGTGGAGTGCAAGAACCTTGTTCATTCTGCCAAAACTGATGGAAATTCCTCTTCTCGTCTGAGTGTAGTGGCCTTCCAAGCTGGTACCACCGCTGTAGCCAACTACGGGGATGCGTCGCCTGTGGCAAATTTTCATGATCTCTGCAACTTCCTCAGTGCTACCTGGGTATACCACACAGAATGGCTTTTCGTCTGGTTTAGGTTGATGAGTCGACCATGTGGACGAGGCGTGGTGCTCGATATCGGTCTCGAGAGTGCTGACGTGTTCCTTGCCGAGAATTTTGACGAAGTCGGCCCAAGCAGCCTGCATGTTCTCGAGTTTGATGTTGTGTTTGGGGTCGCTGACTTTGGATAATGGGAGAGTCGACTTCGGTTCCGGCTCGCGAGGCCAGAATGTGCCTAAATAATATGCAATGCCGATGCTGGACAGGAAGACTGTAATAATTCAGTTAGCCGTAATTGTCGGGCACCTTAACCTCGCGCGCTCAACGTACGAAACGTCACCGTCCAATTCCGAGACGGATCTGTCATATTCCTCCACCGCTCATATTGCTCCCGCTGCTCCCGCTCTCGTCGCAATCGTGCACCAATACTGCCCATGACCTGACCCTGAAAGGATCTCCCAAGCTTCATCTCATTGCCCTGGCGCGGAGCCTTGGGTTTCTCGGGCTCAATTTCGGTCGCATAACTTCGGCTCGCACCCTGCCCTGGGAAAACGCGAGCAGCTGCGAAGCTCGTTGTGCAGCTTCGCATTGCCCGAAGTCGTAGTTGCGCCATGGTGAAATATCAGGGAACTGCTTTGCGGTTGCAGGGCCATAGACACTCCCGAGGTCTCAGACTAGCAACAGCCTCCGTCTGCGACGGCGATTGGTTTGTCGGGAAGACTGTTTGTTTTCCGTCTGTTCTGCTGAGCACAACGAAGAGCTTCAATTCGAGGTCTGCAAATAGTCGTAACACCCAGGTAGCCCCGGAATTTTATCAGGCCGCTGTCGCACCCCACAGCCCGGCGCCCCTTCCGCTGTACCGAGACTCCGAGACTCTCGCCGGCTGTACTATGCTATTGGTTGGTGGTTGCCGACGACTATGCAAACCACAAACCATTCGATGGCAATAGTTTGCTGTCTTCAAAAAAGTGTGCGAAGGTTCTCGCTGAATATTTCTTGCTCTTGTCGCCATATTGCCATTGAAGGGCCTGCCTGATATTACGAGTACGAGTCTCGTAACAACATATCGGCATAATTGCCCAGGAGATCAGGATCCTTACCGAACACTTCATGTCTTTGCGTTCCTTCAAAATATGAATATATTGCTCAAGAAGCCGCTTCTTCATTAATCGTGACCATAAAAGAGCCCAAATCTAACCTATGTATTCCATTCCATATGCTGAATATGCTAAGCACCAGCACCCGCCCAGTCGCTGACATTATCGTTATAAACCACCTCATGAAGTCTTCCATACCATCAATTGCATGTTGAATGTTGGCGCTGCTCCTTGCAGATGTACCAAATAGGCGCTCAGCTCTTCATCCTGTTCGATCTGCAACGGTAGCTCCCCGCCTTTGCCGTCTTTAAGAATTCCTTCCACGCGCACACAGACAGTCCCAGGAAACTTGTCAGCAGCTACTTGTCGTAGTTCCTGTACGGATCGCGAATTGATTGTGGCTATCCATAGACTCGTGCTCGAGACGAGGCTCGACGAGGGGTGAAGTCGCATGTAGATGGCACACGCTGTTGATTCGGGATGTACTTGCTGGTACACAGGTGCTGATGTCGCACCTGGGCCGAATTGCTGCTGCACGTAAGATTCATCCATGAACGTGGCTTGACCATTTGGACCAAGCAGTAATGAGGAACTCATCTGTGGTCCTAGTGTCATTCCAGCAGGCATGGGAGAAGAAGCGAGGACTCGGGGCGGCTGCGGCAAACCATCTGGTGAATCCGATAGCGCTGATGTCTGTGACTGTAATGACATTGGCAGATGCGCTCCCATGGTGCTGTTTGCAGGGCTGAACGCCATCTGCGATGCATGAGACACCTCTGACACCGTGTCAAAGTTGGAACTTGCCATACCCTCTCCTAAATCTAGCTGATCGTTTGGCGGTGAGTTGTGCGCTGTCATCTTGGCGGCGGATGATCGTTGACCAGCATATGGAGATGCGGCTGGACTGAGCGGAAGCTGTTGTGACTGGGGTTGTCTCTTTAACCCTTTGCGGATGCGTTCGTCCCGCAGTCTCTTCGTGATATCCTTGGTCATGACATCGAGAGCTCGAGCTTGTGCTTCATTCACATCTGTAAGAATCTGCCTCACCACCGCTGACTTGACCCTCCATGTTTGTTTCAAATTTTCCCACTGCTGAGGTGTAGCGTCTGATTTGCATGTAAACCCTGAATCGGCGAGAACTTGATGGAAAGTCAGCCGCATTTCTCGAGATTGCTCTGGATTGATACCCAAGACATTTTTCGCCTCTGTCAGTGTCATCCTCGTTTCGTTAACGCGCATCCGTTTAGTCACATCGGTACAAATCACGTCGAGAGCCCGCTGCGGGGAGTCGGGTGTCTCCAGGGTCGACCAAGCTGAATTTTGAAGCTGTGGCATCTGACGGACAAGCTGTGTTTTGACTGCATCCCACCTCTCGGGCCCGGCAGCTGTCTTCTTGTAAATACCCTCGTCTTGACAGATTTGTTGAAAGTGTGACCTCAAGTTACGGTACATAGGAACATCAAGACCTAGTATGATGCGAGCCTCATCAAGCGTCATTTCTGATGGAAACCTACCACTCGCTCCAGTCTGTTTGGTAGCAGATGTGCCCAGTTTTTGCCTCCCTTTGGAAATTTTCACACCATCTTCTCTATGACTCGAATCCTGCTGCATTTCAGGAGTAGATGAACTGCTACCCGGCTCAACTGTGGAAGTCTGAGTTTCCTCCCCCGTCTGGTGATCATCTTCTTCGGAGACATTTGATCGGTCTCCATTAGGCGTTCTCAACAGCCACCGGTTCATAACTCGTACTCTCATTAGCTCTCTCCGTTTGATTTTAAATCCATCTTCTTCGGTCAAAACTCGCAGCATTTCTTGCTGCGTGAGATTCTTCTCCCACAACTCCTTGACGCGGCTGACTAACCGATCATTCTTATGGGCAGGGCGTTGTTTAGAAGGGAAGTTCCAGCGGCGAAACTGGCTTTGGAAGGCTCGTTTACTGGAGGGGTTAGTTCGTTCAGCCATGTCAATTTGCAGTAGTTTTTACGGATAATAGTAGCGTTGCCAATTGTCAGGTCAAGCGTGCATACACCCCCGGAGCCATGCGGTGACTCACCTCGGCGTAAACTTGTGGACGCTCTTCAAGTGGTCCATGATGTCCTCGAGGGACTTGCCCTCTTGGATGTACAGCTGATAACATGTCTGATGATGCGCGTCCCAGGAATATACCATGATACTGTGGACGAGGCCAGCCTCAACATCGCGATCAATACAGACAGTCAATGATGTTGACGGATCCTCCAAGCTGGAAGTGGACCTGGGGCCGGAGCTGGAGCTGGCGGCTGGAGCTTCGTGGCGTTCCAGATGCCAAGATAATGGGAGAGCGCGAGTGCGCGAGATTTGCTTACTAAGTCAGCACAACGCGCAGGTGGATTGGCGGTGGCATGACGGACTCTCTTCACTCACTACTACAATACGGCGACACGCAAAACTCTAGCATATTTTGTTTTAGTCTGTCGTTATTTGGTAGAATACATTTGTCTCCGACCTGTTTCAGAATTTACCGTCCTTGACTTGGTCAGCTGGTTCTCCCCGCTCTGATCATCGCCGTCTTTGGCCAGCACTCTTGATGCTGAGCAACGGCTTCGGCTTCGGCTTCGTCCTCAGTCTATTACAAGCCCTTGCTGTTCATAGCGCACTGTGAGCGCATCGTGTGTTACGCCTTTTCGCACGTCTCAGTTCTCTGGAGTCTCAGTCTCAATCTCGAAATTCTGCCGACTCACCTCCCAACTTGACTTTGTAGGTAATCATAGCCGAGCCGTAGCTGGCTTCTATGGCTCCCGTCAAGCAGTAGTATCTGTGGTTACCAATCCGAGTTACTCCGGCCGCCGACTTGGACGCCTTTGGTATACGATCTAGATTGAGAGAAAGGGTAGCAATGCACCTCGTCCGTGAGTTGCAATGAATGGGAGGAACGCGGTCGTCATTGCAGAAAATCTCAATTTCTGTTTGTGGGACTGGCCCTGATGCGACCGGTACATCGCATTGATAATCAATAGCAGTAGGCATTCCTTCTGGATATGATTGACCCTAATTCAAGTAAACAGCGGGTTCAGAATAATTAGCAACAGTACTTTTGACAAGATACGCATGCGAACCTTCTTGATGAACCAGCACATTTCAGCCACGACCATCTCACCCTCTTTGGCAGACCAGACCCTGTGGCAACTTAGCATTGGACAGTTGAACGGCGTTGCAAATACTCACGCCTCCTTTGGATCATGTCGCATCATGTCATAGGCAGTCAGCAAGCAAGTTCCGTACGATCGCCTCGCTATTCTCGACGTAATCTTCACTTGAGTCAGGTTTGGATGATAATATCCCAGCCCGTGTATAGCAGCGCCTTTCACTACAGCAATCCAACCGTTATCCGGCTGAAGGACCGGTATGCTCTTAGTCAGCGCAGCCTTAACTTGAGCCTTCAGGTAGGGACTTTGACCGAAACCGCCCACAAGCACGACGGCTGCGACATCGTCACCAACCATTGCTATCTGTTCTTGAATGAGGCAGGTTATGTCTTTTATGATCGGTGCAAAGATCGTTGTTGTCATATCTGCTCGTGGGACGGTGAAACGATTGCGTTTTAGCCCAAGGCTCTCGTCTACTCGGATCACGAGAGCGTCACTCTTTGGCGTGAAGTCTTTCTTGAACTTCTCGGGCGTTAGCATTGACCACGAGCACTTGAATCGCAGAAGAGTAAACTGTACTGACCGTCTCAAACTCGGCTATCGCCAGGATGAGCCGCTCATTTGTCCAATATTTGTCCCCGTGGGTTTGTTTAAGGAATCGCCTGAATCTGTTGTTCAGCATGGCTGAGCCGCACTTACCCCCAGTACCTTCTGTGACTTCTTTGACTGCTAAACTATTCGACGGAGAAACCTCGTAGGAAATTAGATCAACCGTTCCGCCTCCAGCGTCGCATATCACAAATTTTTTTCCCGGCTTTAGAACTGACGAGCCCAGGTGCTTTATAGTGTACAGAGCCGCCGCTTCCTACATATATCAGCGAAATGGGCGGGTAGTCTATCATTGAGTGTCTCACTTACTGGCTCTGATATGAGATGAATTCTTCGATTGCCGCAGAATCCTGCCATCGCGGCCGCTCGTTCGGTTGCTTGTTTCGCCGTGTTGGACCAAATTGCAGGCACCGTAACAACGAAGTCCATTGGCGTCGACTTCACTACACTCTGCGAGAGCTTCTTCTCCAGGATACTGATGAAGTGATCATGCAAACAAGAGAGATAAATTTTGGTCAGCTGCAATGGAGTCTCTCCGTCTCTGTTTGGCGTGTCCGGCTCGTCCAGCTTTCTGGCGAGACTGTCAGTAAAATATGACTTGTCGTTGTCTTTGCAGTATAGATTCTTAGTGCCTGTTAGACTAACAGTTTAAAAAACCGGTGTCGCTTCGCATTTTCTGGTATCTGAAAGCCCCATTGCCATCCTGTGGCCAGCTTTCGCAGCTCTGTGGGCACCTTGAGGCTGCTTTTCGAAGAATCGCCCGACGGCCAGGTTGACACGACATGCTGAACTTCGGGCTGTCAAGAAAGAGGTGAGCTTTGAGCTTTCGCCACTCGATAATGGCATCACATACTCGGCTTGTTTCTGCCCAGGATACGCCTGAATAGGTTGTGCCAAAGTCAATGGAGACGATTATTCTTCTGCCTCCCATTTTGAATTCCAGGTCATTAAAATTGCATTCAAATGGAGCCTTTACAAAGCGGGTGTCATCAACTCCCTGCCTGCCGGTGAGTGAATGAGTGGGTGAGTGAGTGTCTCACGAGAGGCGCAGGTGCTTAAGCCCGGTGACCACCTCATGAGAGAATAAGGCAGCAGTGGTCCGGTCCATGATCCTGGAACTAACTGATTGACTTCCATAATTTGTTCGAACCGCATAATAGTGAGGCCACAGTTTAACCATTAGGTTTCCTCCATGTGTTCCATCAGGTCTTGAGAGTGGGCCGACCGGCACAGCATTGCTGCCCAGCAGGCGGCCCAAGAAACATTCCTTGTTCATTCACCGTTCATTACTGTTCATTGGACATGCAACCGCCGGGGCTCAAAAGCACAGCTTTACTCCTCAATCGCATATACATTTCCGCTTGATGCCCAGTTCATGCCGGTCGGAACGCAAGCCTCAACGAGTGTTGCCTATGTCGGCTGATCATGCCTCTGCACACTCGGATCCCTCCTGGGTAGGAGTCTTAAATTCAGCTATTTTTTGATTCGGAGCACACGTAAAATTCTCAATATCAAGCAGATTAAGTATTGACTTCTTGTACCAAATCTTCAATTATCCCAGCCCCCCGAATCGAACGGCTCGATGGCAGAAGACAAGCCACCTCAGAGCACTAAGAAACCAAAAGGCTCGGAAGAGCGATTACAGGATGAGCGAACATTACGCCAATTCACAGAGCAGGTCTTGGATTGCCGGCAGATGGAGCTTGAAATGGCAGAGGCTGAAAACAAGAGATTGCTGAAGAATCTGGACAATCTCTCGAAGGAGACTGCAGAAATCAAGGCCCAGTTGCTGGAAGCGCGGAACCAATTGAAGACAAAGGATAGGAACCTACAAGATGCTGGAGATCACATATTCCGACTACAACCCTACCGGGAGGACATCACGGAGTCCGAGGCTAGGGAGATGTACAAAGCCATGTGTGACAAAGTGCAACGTTGGGTGGAAAACAGGCTTCCGGCCACTCTGGAATCCTTATCGGCGTCTCAAGTGAAGAAGCCGCCAGCCCAACAAGCAGCAAAGTTCCTGTCACTACTTCGAGAGCCTGGCAAACGATGTCTCGCTGTGCGTCATGGAGATGAGTATCATATCGTCGCGGGTATAATGTATTACCTCTGGCTGGCTTTCTTTTCGAAGCCCTTCTATTGTCCATTGGACGACTCCAATGATGAGTCGACTCTATTGTGGATTGCGGGCATTGAAACGGCCATGTCGAAATCGCGAGGTAGATTACATTACTGCTTAACAAACCTGCCATGTTATCGAAACATGAACTGATTTTTTTCTTTCCCCAAGGTGTGGAACGTTTTCGAGAATGGAGAAGCGAAACGCTCGCCGCACTGAGTTCACAAAAGTCATTCCAGTCCAGACGGGAGTCATATCTGCATTTGATATCTAAAGATCTTTCGTCCTATCTTACAGTCGCGTTTCCAAAGTTGACGACGGCAGAGCTTCAGAGTTCACTTCGAAAAGCGGTCATCCAGCCTGCCGCTGACCTTACTCACAGGCTCCATACATCCGTCAACGTTTTCTGGCTGAAATGGCCCCTGAAGACTGCAAGCTCACGGCTCGAGGTGTATGAATGCGCCAATCTAGCGGACGGCGGACGGATCATTGATTTGTCAGGGACATCGCCAAATTCGTCGTGTCGACGTGACGCCAAGTACCTGTTCGACATTGCTCCCGGGTTGTTCGTTGAAAGAGTGGAAGGGGGGAGGAAGATGGCGTTGAAGTCGATATGTCGTCCAAAGGTTCTTATACATGCCAGCGAGGGTCAAGTCGCGCACAGATCGACCCTGTTAACGTGGTTGTACAATGCCACGACCTGCTGAGAACCGGGCAATGGCTGCGAGTATATATTTATGAACAAAAGGTTGGGGGGAAGGAGGGGGGAGGGGGAGAAAAAAGACGTGGGCTTTAAGCACAGCAAAGTAGTTGTAACAAGGAACTCCGTATAATTGGGATTCATCCTTCATTGTCACCCCCTTGCGGCGAGCTGTGTCTCGTAGACGCAGGTGTTCCGTGACACACGGCCCCTGGCTCCGGCACAAAGGGCCGGATGCAGTTGCGGATATAGCCATCGTCCATGCCTAGAGACGCAGCGTCCCTGAGACCTAAATTGATTCGCTCCACGTACTCGTCTCTCGGCCCGCTGTCGGTGACGTGAACCAGGCTAATGTAGACAAGCACATGATTCGACTCCCTCTCAATGGACGTCTTCATCTTCCGATGCGTATGCTTTGCTCTTTTCCGAACGCCTGAGGGCCCTCCTTTCGCAACCACCCAGGAAACCGTCCTTCGGTAGAGAGAACAGCAAGCCAAGTTGACCATTATGGGCATATGCTGCTTCTCATACGCACCTTTAGAAACACCCTCGCTGATATCCAGCTTCTCCTCATCACCATCATCAATCTCGTATACCAGCCCATACACCGAATGGCCATCCGCGTGAACAATGTTGGCAAATCCCCGCTCATTGATTTGCCATCGGAAGTCGGGCAGCCGCCCAAAGCCGACGTATTTACTGTTGGGGCACCTCCGCTGCATCTGCCTCATGTGCAGGTTGCTTCCGTAAGCAAAGTAGTACTTGGCGTGCCGGGGCTCACCCGACTTGTCGTCTGCCATGTCGTGTACGTGTGCGGGTGAGTGAGTGAGTGAGTGAGTGAGTGAGTGAGTGCGTGAGTGAGTGCGTGTGTTGTGTGTGTGCGTGGCGACAAGAAAAGTCCGCTAGCCAGGTAGATCGGGAGATTTCTATAGGTATGCGGGCGGCCAGTTATGGAGAAACAGTAGTAGAAAAGAAAGTGTGTCGTTCATTCGCCAGCATGGCCAGTTTTAAAAAGACGCATCTACTAGGGAACGCGGTAAATAATCCGGGCGGGCGACCGAGCAAATACCTTGGTAGCTTGGAAGGCGAGGATGGAGAGAATATGTTGTGGATCTTTCGTGCAGATTCGTTATGTATGTTGTTGGGCATCAAACATGTCCCTGACCGCTGCCAATGGAGTAGTACCACGTCCAGCTCGTCACATATGACCCCGTCAAGCTGCCATTCAGGCCGCCGTCGGGTCTTGATAATGAGGCTGTGAAAAATCCAGGTCGGGCGGCTACAGCATGCAGGTATTCGTGCCGAATAAATGTTTGGCCCAAAAAGCTCGCATAAAACACGATACCTGTTCTGCCCATGTCCATGCCAGCAGGGACTCGGAGAACGTCCCCATTTGCTACGTCAGTACAACATTGAGACGTCAACAGTGGCAACCGGGACACCGTCCCGTTGGTCGACGTTCCCGATTCGAGCCACGCCATCAATAAAAGAGTGAGGCTTTGGGGGTTCTCGCCATCTGACGGGCCGCGAGATCGCCCCTAGTACCCTGCTGCTGATCATCTCGTCTTTCGAGTTTTGAACAACTCCGCATATATACTGTGGCTGCTGTGTTTCCAAATTCGAATTCTGCGCTCATGTATTCCATAGCCATTGTACTTCCAAGTCTAGCGCCATGAAACAGTACAACTTTGGCGTCGAGATAGAGACCATAGGAAAGCCGTATGGCGGCGGTGAGAGCTTCACCAATGTTGATTGGTACAGACAGCTTGCGCAGAAGCTGCAGAACCGCGGGATAGATGCCGTACACGATGACTGCTCCAGATACAGCAAGCATCCTGAGTACTACGGCGGGAAGTGGTTCGTCACGAGGGATGGATCGCTCAAGAGACCTCGTCCATATGGTTTGCCTCTCATCTACACACCTTCCATCACTCCCTAACTGACGCCATTAAAAGTATGCATGGAAGTCGTCTCTCCGCGTCTAGACACCACTCTTCACGTTTCCCGCATACTCAGCGATTTCTGGGAAGCCATGCGCGTCCATTTCAACCCGCAACGAGACCCTTCCTGCGGCGGCCACGTCCATGTTACGCCCATGTCTCACAAGAACAAATTCAGGCTCTCCTCCCTGAAGAAAATCGCCTTCGCCGCCGTCGCCTATGAGGATTTTGTTTCCGCCATCCTACCGCCCGCCAGACGCACCAACCAGTACTGCAAATTTAACAGCCAGAGCGTCGACTCCGGCCTCTGCGAGACGCTCCTATGGGGTAAATCGACCGCCAGCCTGAAGCAGGTCGCTGCGGAGATCAAGGGTTTGGCTGACGAGACGCAAATTTACATGTACATGCAGGGAAGTCGGTACGTGCTGTGGAATTTCCAGAACATCTTCCCGCATCCCAAGACTGGGAGGTGTACGGGGACGGTGGAATTTCGAGGCGGGAATCAGTTTCTCAATACAAAGGGCACGTTGGCTTGGGTGGCTTTTGTGTTGGGGTTCATTACTTTAGCTACTAAGGAGGTGAGTTCCTGTCAATTCGCTTTTTGGTGAGAAGAGCTTTATGGCTGATCATGGTGTTGTAGAACTTGCTAAAGCGATTCAGCGAGTATGTATCACCCTCAGACCCCCGTTACACGGATCGACTAGAAAACTGGTGGTTGAAAGTCAGAAAGGCTGCCAAAAAGTCGAAAATGGGCAGGCATCTTCCGGAGGACTACAGGAAGATGATATCGAGGTAACGGATAACAGACAGACAGGACACGACACGGCAGGAAAGCAGGCCAGATTGCTTGTATGAGGAAAAAAAAAAATAAGAAAAAAGTAACAGCTTCACAATTAATACTAATATTTTAACACTTGTCATATAATATACGTCATAATTGGCATATGCTACCTAATGCATTATAGCATCATGAAACCCCGACCATGTCCTAAAACGCCGACTTAGACTTGCTATGCTTCTTCCTTGGCTGGGTCCTCCTCGAACAGGACCAAAATCGTACCTGCTTTACAAATGTCCTGTACAATCATTAGTCTTCTGCAGCCGATACGTAAAAATTGAAAGCATAAATTGGGGGCAAAGGATGCCGTGCTTGCTACTTACGCCTTCCTTATGGGCGAGCTTCTTCACCACGCCATCCTGCGGCGATCGAATGACCGTCTCCATCTTCATCGATTCAATACTGTAGATCAGATTAGCAATGCGTAATCGGCGAGAGTAGAAGCGATCTGACTTACACAACAAGCGGAGTTCCCTTTTTGACTTCCTGGCCTTCAGCAACCTCGTTCTTCAGAATTTTGCAGGGCATGGGCGCCACAACAGAGGCAGCAATTTCTTTCAGACCCAGAGCTTTCTCATACCACACAGGAGGTAGTAACGCAAGATCGGTCTTAACTCCGTGCTGAAAGACTGTGATTTTGGTATCATTCTCCAGTGTTTGCGGTACTACAGATGACAATATTCTCTCTGAAGGAAAGTACGTCTGCAGCTTAATGACGGGGCCTTCGACTTGTGGCTCGGTAGCAACATTGCGCAAGACAGTTACATCTTGTCCCTTTCGTGAAATAGAGACATTATACAGATTGTGGCCAGTTTGGGTGATAGCGGCTTCAACAATCTCACCCTCCTGTTCACTATATCCATCCAGAACCTTGAATGCCAGCTTGCGCTCGCTCGACGCGCTGGCGTCGCCGAAACCAAGAGTCAGGCCATGGGGCTTGCTCTCTTTCAGTTGCAAGTTCAGAACACCCAGAGCCGCTTGGGCAAAAACCTCGTCATTGATATGTCTTGGCTTGAAGAGCTCGTCTCTCCACTTTTCGATGAAGCCCGTCTCAACGTCGCCCTCGATAAAAGCTGGCGAGTAGCACAGGCGCTTCAGAAACTCGACGTTGGTGCTAACGCCGACAATCTCAAAAGCACGCAAAGCGGCAGCCAAATTGGCAATGGCTTGCTCGCGGTTTTCCCCTCGCACAATCAGCTTGGCAATCATCCCATCGTAGGCTTCTGAGACGGTGCTGCCAGAGCCGAAACCCCAGTCCAATCTGATGTCTGGGTCAGCCAAGACGGAATCAGGCAAGACAGCATGGACAAGCTTGCCCGAATCAGGCATGAATCCCTTTTCGGGATTCTCAGCGTATACACGAGCCTCAATGGCAGCACCGAGCTGCTTCATCTGCTCCTCGGCTTGGGCCTGGTCAAGAGGCAGCTTCTCGCCAGCGGCAATGCGAAACTGCCACTCAACTAGATCCAGACCTGTTACCATTTCTGTAACGGGGTGCTCAACCTGTAATCTGGTGTTCATCTCCATAAAGTAGAACTTGCCACTGTCCTTGTCAAGGATGAACTCGACAGTGCCGGCGCCGACGTAGCCAACCGCAGAGGCGGCCTGGCGGGCCTTGTTCCAGAGATCCTGTCTCGTCACTTCGTCCAGATCAGGGGCGGGGGATTCCTCAAGCACCTTTTGGTGCCGCCGCTGAACGCTACAGTCTCGCTCGCCAAGAGCCACAGTATTGCCATGCTTGTCGGCGAAAACCTGGACTTCGACGTGACGCGGTCGCACAATGTATTTTTCCACCAGCATGACCTCGCCACCTTCACCAAACGAGGCCCGCGCCTCAGCACGTGCACTCTTCAGCTGGGCCATGAACTCATCCTCAGCCATGACAATTCGCATACCTTTGCCGCCGCCTCCTCGAACACTCTTCAGGAGCACAGGGAAAGTGATCTCCTTGGCATACTGAAGAAGTTCCTGCTCTCCTTGTTCTGAACCGTGGTAGCCAGGAACACACGGTACATTCGCGGCCGTCATGATCTCCTTACTCCTAGCCTTGTTCCCCATATCGGCCATAGCTGTCGCTGGAGGTCCGACAAACACAATGCCCTCTTTCTCGCATTTCTCAGCAAATTGTGTGTTCTCTGAGAGAAAGCCATATCCAGGATGCAAAGCTTGGATGCCATGCTTCTTGGCAAGAGCAATAATCTTGTCTCCGTCGAGGTAGCCGTTGGCGGGACCAAGTCCTAGTGATTGGAAACCAGTCGAAGCGTGCCAGGAGCCTGCATCGACATCGGTGTAAACGGTGGTGGCGCGAATTCCCATACGCTCCGCAGTGCGGTTAATTCGAATAGCGATTTCACCACGATTGGCAATAAGCACTGAGCTGAGAGCAGCCGTCTTAGGAGCTGAGGAGGACGACGTGGAGAGGTAGCGAGGGAGAGGCCTCAGTGGGAGGCGCTTAGCTCTGATGGAACGCATGGTGGGCTGTCTGATGCGGGAAGTCTCTCTAGGAATGTCAGAAAGCAGTGTCTTCTCAATCCCCGAGGGCGACCATGAATGAAATTTTTATTTTTTCGAGGGGAAAAACAGGTCGTGAGTGTTTGTGCTAAAGCAATTGAGAATCAGGAAGCTATGCGTTCGGTTCAAGCGGCCTCTGGCGGGAACGCTATGCCGACCGTGGGGAGCCGAATGTAGCCGGCATGTTGGACGCTAGAGTAGGCCGACGTCACGCGGGTACAAATAGGCAGGTTGACAAGGTCCGCAACGAATCCGAACAAGGAAATTCCAAATAGCAAAGGCTCTATACAATAAACACTAACTGCATTGAATTGTTATCTATTTTCTTAATTCCTATGCTGTCGGTTACCTAGGTTAGTAGACGGTCATCAGGGTGTTATTCCGTAGCCATTTACTTTTAAAATGCAAGACACTGTTGGACCCTGAGCAGCTCTAAGTAGCATTACCGGGCTATTTCCAGAAATATTGGGAACAGGAGCCGCGATGAAGAGAATTTTACACACAGGCAGAAATCTATCATTGATCCAAAGTTCTATCGATCAGATGAATCTTCTCAAATAGCCAAGCCTGGATGTATCTATTCTCCCGCATCTTTAGACAACTTACAGGTTACAGTAGGCTGAGCCAGGCCAGATTTACTCCGTCCAGCCGTGATGCGCGTCAGCATTTTGTTTGTGCTCCAATCCATGAGTATTTCCATGGCCCAGGGCACCGTTCTCGTTCTTACCCGGCTTGTGGGCTCCAGATCCAGTAGGAGCCTTCGGTCCATCGGGTTTGTTGCCGCTTTCACCTCCTCACTCTGTGCAATTGAAAGGTCCTCCTTGGCCTTCTCGGTCTTTTTCGACAAATTATCGTATTCTTTCTGCTCCTCGACGGATGGAGTTTTCGCAGGCTTGGGACCTGTCGCAGTCTTGAAGTTGTGAAGAGCGGTGCTGCTACCAGCTCCAAGTGTCGCAACTGTACCCGCATTGTTAGTCTTACATTAGGAACTGAAAGAGGGAGATATCAAAGATCCGGGACGAGCTTGTCTCGAGGCCCGATGCGATGAGACTTGCAGGCCAGGAGGGCAGCGACAGCAATGCGAACCATTTTGGATATATTATTGGTAATTGTGATGTGGTTTTTTTGTACTATTATTTTTCCGAGACGAGTTGATCGGCTCGGTGAAGAAAGGCCAGAGAGGACGACCTATATCGGATTGGATGACTTGTACAGACGTGATGATGGAAATTGGGAGCATGAGTTAAGCATGGCAACTAGCCACTCTTATACTTGGTGAGTTTGCTGTAGAATTTTGGCTCTATGCATCATCTACTTCCTACTGTCTCAACTATTGGAGGTTCTGTTGTCACACTATGCTACGAGGAAGTATGGGTTCCGAGGGTCTATTTCCAGCACCCGCTTGAAACCTATGGAAATATAGCAGTCGCGGACGGTTGAGTCACTGCTAAAGAACCGTAACTAAATTATACTAAGTACCATAGAATTTCGTACTGAGCCGCTGAACTGATATCCTTGCTGAATCCGTGGCTTGTGTTGGTTATCATGCAAGTTGACTTGCGTCGCGATGATCGCATTTCCACGAGGTTGAAAACCCTTAGCCTCTCTGCGTTCGTCTCATAGCGGCTATGGAATGATGCCCAAAATAGGCCGACCTCCTTCTCACATTATTCTAGAGCTAATTACATGTGGTCTTTTCCCCTATTATAAAAGACACATTCATGTATGTTTTAGGCAGAAGCCAGCCGAGACAATGAAGTTCAGCTCGAGTCTCTAGTTTTCGGTCTAAGTTTCCTAATCAAACAGTTTACCTCAGGCAGCATGACATGTTCGCCGTGGAGTTGTGGCCTACGAGCGAATCCTTTTCGGAGCTCTGAGTGTAATAAATACTACATGATACTGTCTTAAAGTAAATTTGCGCACGCTGCTGACTTGGGGAGCTAGTCATTTAAGCTTGCCAGGGGATAACTTGTGTCTCTTTGACTCGGTCTCACAAGCCTGGATCATGCTTGTTACCAGCCCGCAGGAACCTCTGTTGTGCCGAGTAATGCAAGCTCGCCATGCATCGTAGAGCCGTCTGAGACCAAGCAAAGCCAGGCCTTGTGCTCGAAGAGAAGGCCGGGCTTTTATTAGTGAGCGAGCGGAAAGGTTTGTTGGTGTTGTGCTGAGAAAACTGAAGCCATGCGGATCGGTTAGTAAGCATGCGGAGTACTCGGTACTCCGTTCAGGCAGTCCGTATAGGCAGTAACAGCAGCCAGTAAGACTACCGAGTGCCGTGCCCCACGCTCCCGCTGCCCGCCATTGCTTCATGTAGATAGATCACCAACGCCGCGCCAGCCGACCACACACTAACAGCATCTCTCTCTACCAACACATCATCCCACAAACACAAACAAAGCCATGGACAAGATCCCTCTCAATTACGAAGCCTCAGGCGGCGACACCCACAAACAAGTCACCAACTGCTTGCCGCAGGAGGTCGTGCAGTGTCTAGAAAATGCTCGCTTCGTGAGTTCCTGCATGCCCGCCTACCCCGCCATCATGAGAGCCATCCGGATTAAAACTATTCAAAGTTTGATTCAACCCCAGCGTGTTCTTGAGGGGCAATTAAGCGCAGAATATACATAGCGTGGCTAATCACTTCCTGTTCTTCATCTTCGCTCGCAGCTTCATCTGGCGACATGCACAGATAACGTGCCCAACGTCTCGCTCATGAACTACACGTATCTGCCATCGTCGCCTTATTCCTCCGTCCCCGTCATCGTCATGACGACGAACCCTCGGTCGCGGAAGACGACAAACATCGTCGCGAACTCCAATGTGTCTCTTCTCGTTCATGACTGTAAGTCGGTATTTCATTTCACACTTCACATCAGCAATTTGCCCTCTCTTTTATCACGTACGTTAACTCGGCCACAGGGGTCTCTCACCGACCACCCACCCAAGGTCGTCGCATGTCTGGCGGCTCTTCGCCAGGGCCAGAACACCGTTCCAGCCTGGCCTCACTCTTGCTCAACCTGAACTCTACCGCCATGTCCAGCATCAGCGCTACTATAGGAGGAGCAGCTCGCCTGGCTCCCTCTGGCTCCGAGGAGGAAAAGTACTTTACCGAGCAGCACTTAGCCAACAATACCTTTGAGGAAGGAGAGCCCATGTTCCGCCCTGACAGCATATCGGGTGCTAGCGCTGGCGCCGGTGCTCGAGACAGCCACTTTGTAGCTGGAGAGGAGGTGCGCGTTATCATTGTCGACATCAAGGACGTCAGAATTAGTGACTGGAAAGGCACCGTCCGAGACTGGGCTTTGGTTCCAGACGCCAGTCTGGTCAACGGAGATTGAATCACTATTGAAAATCTGCCGTCATTATCGCTCTTACTTGCTACGGGGTGGAATCAGCCGCATTCATGTATTACCTATGTATCAGTTCGCTTTGCTGTCATTATGTACTTTGTGTACACGCCGTGGGTAACTAGGAATATAGACGTGGGAGTCGGAAACAGGAAAATTATTTTCTCTCCATTTTAAGCTCCTGTCATTTGCTCGATATCATACAGAAGAATACCTTTCCGGCTACGAATACCAGACCGAAACGCCAAATCCTCACATCCCAGATGTGCTCCGTGGAGAATGCGAGACGCTATGCAACCTTGAAAAACCCGTTGTTGTTTTTTTCGTTCCGGAAAGACGAGGTATCTGCTCGATCTCCCTTCTTGAACTTGATACTACCTGAGTTATGCAAAATGCCAAAACCGGAACATGCAAATTAACCATCGCAGGTTGAATTGAAAGCACACCAGTCTCGTCATCGGCGGTACGAGTGTCGATATAAAACACCTGACAATACACGCTAATCAAATTACTATCTGGCCCATTCAACAACTTCGAGGGCCATCATAACGAGAATGAGGGTAGACGGCAGAATCCTATTCATTGTTAGCCGTTGGGATGTCATGGAAGCAAGTTTTTGACGCAACTTACCAGATGACATAACTCTGGAACAAGATCCGGCCCATGGTCTTTTCAAAAACCATATTAATTTGGCAAATCTGAGCCAACTGAAGAGCGCTGGGTGCACCAGTGAGGAGGAAACAGACAATGATGAAAATGGGATCGTCCAAGATGCTGACGTTGAGGTACTTGGCGGTAACAGCCAGGATAGGGGCCATTATGGCTGTAGGGAGGACCATACGGCTTAGCAGTGATGCAACAAGCAACTTGGTTCCAACTTGTTCTTCCTCCGGGTCGTGATTATCATCGCGGGCCATGGTGTTTCGTGCCAAGTTCGCACCTAGAACAACCAAGATCAGTGGCACAGCGACACCACCACTGGATTTGACAGCATTGGTAACACTGTTGTTGATGAAGGAGCCTTGCTCGAAAAATAGTTTCTGCAGCGACGGAATGGAAGCGACCAGGACGGCGAGTAGCATGGCCCACAGTGGAGGGTTCATGAACTCCCACGTGAAGGTGGCTGTTTTCACCCCGCACCGCTTGATGAAGGATGCCACGATCTGCAGTGAACGAGGCATGGCATCATATGCTCGACGCATTTGACTGTCCAAGTACGCCACAGCACGAGACTTGAGGGATTGACTTCCAGGCTCGTTGGTTTGTACGTGCGGGAAAGATGTAGTTTCGTTGTTGCCGTTGGCTATAGCCTGGTTACTACTGGGAAACGTTGAATAGTTTGCCTTGGCTTTCTTGGGAGACAGCAAATCCTCATCGTCACTAGAGTCGGCCATGGAAGATTGCGATGCGCCAGTGATAGGTGTTCGACCAGCAGGAACATAACCATGAGAGTCCAGACTTCGATTCTCGTCTTCTTCCTCAGTGTCACCATCCAGTCCGTCAATGAAAGAGCGACTTTCATCGTGATAACGCTGCTGGCCCGCTTCAGCAATCTCGTCCTGATACTCTTCGTACTTGTCCTTGGGGGCCAACAAGATATGGTAGCCCCAGCTCCAGCGCACAAGTTGGCCCAGTTGCTGGAAAATCAGAAGATAGAGAATACCTCTAGCGGCAACCTCGTCGTCGTTGTCGCCTGGTATTCTGTCCCAGTGCAGGCCCTGTATGGTTTGTGACAACGACATGACGAGAGATATAGGAAGCGAGTTTGAGTTTCCAAAGACACCCATGGCAGTGACAAAGTTGGAGGCTCGCCTATTCAATCGAAAAACTTTGGCGACTAAAATCGAGACCACCCACGAGATTGCGGTTTGGACGATGAAGATGGCGGGGATGATGGCGAGATCGGACAACTTCTCGGCGTTGAGTTGCGAAGCAAGCTTGGTGAAAACTATTGAAGCGGACTGCGATTAGAATGGAGGGACAGGTAAGACCAGGGGATTCTGCAAACTTACTGAGGCAAGGCGTGAACAGCATGACATTCAGGTTTGCCAGGAACTTTTGCTTGTCTGCATCAAAGTGGCCGAGTCTGGCAATGATGTATCCAGGCAAGCTGACGCAGACGACCTCCAAGACAGCCTCAAACACAAGCAGACTCAAATTACCCAGCGATGGGTGAGCCTCAGGGGTGCCATCCTGCTTGAAAACCTTTAAAGGCAGATCGTATGCATTCTGGGCTAACTGGGCCAGACGAAAGGACGTCGGCTTAGGAAGGCCTCCAGCAAAATCCATCAATAGCTGACAGTGGTGGACTGGACTGTGGAAAATCGAAGTCGAGGGAGTCAAGGAGCAATCTCTATAGAGAGATGGCGTTCGAGGACGGTCAAATCGAGTCGTGTTAGGCGTGTGGGCTCCGAGAACCCTTTTGTACGGATTGCGGCGTAGGCGGCCTCGTCCAGACTAGTAGGTGGCAAAGACGGCGTGCGAACAAGACACACGACGATGCACGACGACGAGAAGAGTCCGCCGGAACAACCTTAAAAAAAAAGTAGGTCAGTTGTAACACGGCGGCTGGTAGTGCTACGACGTGAGGAGCGAATGGGGGGGGCCTGCGGTCAGACTTTCGTCTCAGTGAGTCGACCAGCTGCAGAATTAGGTTGCACCGGGAACGTCAAGTTTGCGCAATGCCAAGAGCCGCTTCCATCACCGCACGGTAACAAGTCGATGGGCGTCTTGGGTTGAGATGCAGCGGCAGTTTCGCAGCCAAGAGTAGGACAGATGCAAACCAGTTACAATGCAGCCACGTCACAGCGGCCACACAAATGGAATGGAATGGAATGGTGAGCGGGTTGTATACATACGGAGCACTCCAACATGTCTACCAAGGTGTTTCAAGGTTTTTGACTGCAACGGAAGGTCCACAGCGTTACTGGCCAACCCAACTGCTAACTAGTCAGTCAACCGTACGGAGCAGACGGAGGACTAGGGAGTACTAGGAGGTATCAGACTGCGTCAAAGGCAAAGGCTACTAGTACCCGGAAGGACAGCGCGGAACAAACAACCACAGGCTCTGGGCTTGCCTGGGACATTCTAGCGCAGGTACCCACTACTCCGTACGTAGCCAGCAACCGGTTTTCGTCGATTACTCGGTACATGTCACAGGTCAACACACCGTCAAACAAACTCGACCGTCCTTGATGTGACGTAAAGCTCGTCCATCACACCCCTGCTGGAGAGCATTTGTATGAAAGATGTTATGAGCCATGGGAACTATTTGACCAGATATGATTGATCCTCAAAGGTCACACATAGCATAGAGTACGGGACATAAGCTGCATTGACGTATGATCAAGAGTTCTTTGAATGCTGCGTCCGTCTTGCCTTGCATCTGTCACGCCATTTGAAAGGTGGCACCGGATGGTGGTGTCTTGCAGGCAACCAGTATTGCTGCTGGTGCCAGCATTCACGACCGCACTCTGCTGTTGATTCGGTGCAGCAAGCCTTGGTCTCTGCAGATGATTGAGCACCACTTCCTCGGGATTCGACGTAATCGCTACGCAATGCCTTGAGGGAAGGAACATTCAGGGCGATATGTAAGAACGTGTCATAGACTCGCATCAGCTATCTTCACGCAGGCCGCCCGCCGCTGCCTTGGACCCAAGCCTGACAGCGGCGCAAACCTTGCAGCAGGGGTGCAGGGGTCCCTTGACGCCTGTCTGCGGCTCCAGATGTTTAGGTCGCCCAGGTAGCCTGCAGGGCGACTCTAACGCCTCTACGGAGTAACGCAGTAGTTAGTTGTAACGCCAGCCCACAGCGTGGCGCAATATCTTTCTGCGCTCAGGTTTTCTGGGGCCAAGCTGGCAGCCCAACGCCTCTTGAGAGGATTTGGCCTGTGGATGGGCGAGCGCTGCCCACGTGTGTGTCGCCTCTGTCGAATCATTTGTCTGGCTGAGTCCGTGTTTCTGACTAGCACAACACGGTCTAAGTGTATGAGTACGGAGTAAAGATAACCTGTAATAATGTGTTATCAATATACGGTGCGGGAAAGCAACTTATATATCAACTTTGTTACTCCGTAGTGTTGCTGGATTGAATAAACTACGTTTCCCGTCTCTGTTCCGGAATAGCTGACAGAAAGTTTGTGCGGGAGCCGTGCCTCATTGGCTGCGGTTTGTATAATGTCGATTGATCTGCAGTCGCTGTGCACAAAGCAGCACGCAAGCGGGCAACCCAGGAATGGTGTGGTTCATCCATAAGCGCCAAGGCAATTGAAGAGTGTCGATGTGCCGTTTCGCTTCATCGAGTTTCATTCGCTGCATGCCGCCCTAAGCAGATGCACGTCACCCTTCTCTCCTGTGCAATAATTGTGGCTATGCAACAGACCCGACATGTGGTGATGAGATAAGAACTATAGAGTGCTCCTTATCAAAGAGGTACGGAAAGAATGCTGTGAGGACTCTGAAACAAGCGGCTATCACTGAGCCCCTGCTGTATTGCGCTTTGCGATAACCTTCTTTACCCTGGTGTAGAGGCGAGCGTGCTGCTAATGACGATCCCGATCAGAAGTCACGATTACTGCTATCAATCATAGTCAACCGCTGTGGGGTTTGCGGGGTTAAACGTGTTGAATGATACCCGGATCATCACGGTTGACGGGATTTGGTGCAGCAGCCTGCTTAGCACATGTGCCGATCACTTTCGATGCGCCTCGTACGGGTGTGAGTGACAAGTCATCTTGTCTCCTCTTGGGAAATGGTAGTCATTCCGAGGAGAATTGTTATACGCGGACAACACTAGATGTTATCATTTTTTCTTGTTAATTTTTTTTTTTTTTTTTCGATTCTGAAAGGGGAGGGAGAAATAGAAACTCTGTCACGAAGCCAACGTTGTACAAATCATGCAACCAACGCTACATACAGCCCGAATCTTTGTCACCTCTCACATCCACTGCAGAGCATCATCCTGATCGATCATCGATGTCGAAACGAAATAGAGGGAAACATCAATTCACCGAAACATCGGAGTAATCCCACCCAACGCCAGCACAGCCTCCTCCATCGGCTCCGACTTGGTGCACCCTCGCCAAGCAGCTTGCATGCTGGTGGCCCCCATCCTTGTTCGAAACTTCAACTGTTCAGTGATGCCTCCTCTGCCTCGGTCGTCTATTCCTGCACAAAGCGCCGGCTCTATTGGCTAGCTGTTGTGCAACCTCATTTTGTACAACTTTAAGAACGTATACATCACCTAATCGCTTTCCCTCGAAGTCTTGGCTTGAATCATAACTCTGCAAATATCAATCATGATGTAGCCGAAATGTTACGCTGTGTCCAACTTGCCCAGTCCACCGTGTTGATGCGATAAACCTGCTTGACTCGTTCTGCCGCTGTCCATTTGCTACTCTGTTGCGGGACGTAGTACTCCATCCCTTGAACGCTAGGCTTTTCGGCTCAGGGAAGGGACTATATCGACTTGCCAAGAGTTTATGTATCTGCGAGAAAACAATCCGTGAATATTAACCGACGTATTGGATGCATTGCTCTCCCCCCATTTATTTCTCAGTTCTTCCGCCCTTGTGGCATAGCAAGAGAGAATGGAAGGGAGTTTAGCGTTGTTATGCCAAGACAGAGCTGCTCAATACTGCTCAATACCCGTCCTGGCTTTCTGCTTACTATCCGAGCATGGTTGCCAGCAAATGTTGAGATTTGTTTTCTCAGATACAATGCTCGTGTCTCCAATACGAGCACCATTTCCGGGTAAGAAGTAAAGCACGATGTTGTAATTGTATAGGTTGTTGGATCCCAAAAGTTAACCGTAGTTCGGCTCAATCTGTACCCTATTTCTACCTTGAAGCTTCATCTACTTGCTTTTTGGTACCGCTCTAACAGTGCCTGAGAGATCATGTTCGTTTGACTTTTCATAACTTCATCAGCAAGGTGCAGTTCTGGAAGTTCATTGACGTCCTCATTGACGTCCTCTTTGACTCGTATCGTTCCTAGTTATTGAACACTGTGTGCAGCATGCTCTAATCTACTGGGGCTGCAACTTATTGTTCTATAGTCATTCAAGGTGCCATAATGTTATTTCATATTTTGGCCATTCTGTGGCTAACAGTTGAGTTTAATCGCCATATTAGAAGCTCCCTGGCTCTGTTTCCACCACGTACTGGTGATCACTCAATTCAATGATTCGGATAGCTACAGGGTAGCCCGTACAGGGGTGTTTCGACGAATAGGTGATCAACCAACTGGCAGGCGTTTGGACGAAAGTACCTGTGCTGCCTGCAACAACAGGTGCCAACCGGTATTGTCTGACGATTATTGTTTGATTAGACATTAAAGGCCGGATGCGATTCTAATGAATTGCGGTCCTGATGAATTCATTGAACCAAGGCGTTCACTAATCCTCCAGCAGCCATCGTTAGTTCCTCACCAAGACTTGTATACCCCACTATCTCTCTATCGGTGAGGCTGCTCCGGACAGCGGCGCCGTGCCAAGCGCTGTGAACAAACATTTAAACAAACCACAGGCCATTGTTGCCCAAAAAGCGTCCGGCCGGTGCCTTAACCGCTGCCATTTTGACTGCCATCGGGCAGCCATGTGCACTGAAGACTTTTTCCTCGGCCCTTATTTTTTTCTTTTCTTACCTAATTTTCTCTTTTTTCGAGAAAGTGCTGAGCAAAGACGCAGGCGATTTCGGAACATCAACTCATAATAGATAAACGTAATTCAATCATGAATGAAAACGAGAAATGATCAATTTGACCAGTCATGTGCAGTGGATGGGTGCATGAGCGCAACAAAAACTTCCAACTTCCTCGCCTCAGCTTCCAAGTTCTGGACCATGCTGAGCCCACTTTCGCTCGACTGACGCTTCGTTCCCACCACTGTTGGTGAATATTGATTTTGGACCCCGCAGCCCGCTAGACGCTTGACCCTACCGTTGATTACGCGCTCATTATCTGGTCCTGGTTAATTCGAAGTCTCCCCGCGACGAAACCGCATCTCTCATCTCTCCCCGCTCACTTTTTTCTCCCATTATCGCCAACGAGCCTGTGAGCACTCAGCCGTCACGACTTTCTCCATCGACGCCCCTTATCCAGACTGTGCATGGTTTGAAGCTGTGATTTACTGCGGACACGGCTGCGCCATCCGCACCGGACTGTTGCTTCTTCGCTTCGTCCACCACGCTGGCGGCCATGAGCAGCTCCGATTTGCCCCCGGCCAAGCCGGACGATATGGAACGATTAGAGGACTTGAAGGCTCCGATAACTCCTGCGGGCGAGGATGATTCGTTCGACACCAATCGTACCAATGATACGGCTTCGCCACAACCCTCTGATGCGGATAAACCGAAGAGAATGCCGTCGCTTCGATCTGTCTCGGATCCACCCAATATGAATCCCAATTCGACTGCAATGGGACTCTTAGGGAGAGCGAGAAAACCATCGAATATGCCTACGACACTTGCAACCGGTGCCGCCGGTGCCATGGACAATGACGTAATGGCTAGGGCACGAGCGCTTCTTACTGAACGAATGGGCAAGTCTCCGATGGGCTCTTCACCAAACTCGCCCTCGCCATCCTTTCCTGGGCCTGACTCGGGACGCAATGGATTTCCTGGCCTGACAATTCCCGCCAATGCGATGCAACGACCAAATCCGGTGCCCCATCCTAGATCTGATCCTGTTGTAAAGCCGTCCTTGAGCGAGAGAAGGGCCGGGAAGTTTGGCATGAAGCTGCCAGCTATGGGGGGCGGTGCCTCGACTCCTTCACCAGGTTTCAAGCGAGCTGGTGCGCCAAAATTATCGGACATTACAGGCGGACCGGCTGGTGGCGAGCAAAAGACTAATGGATCCGGACTGGGTTCGAAACTAGACGACTTCAAGAAATACATCGACGCCGACAAAGGTTGGATTACATTTGATGGCGCTGCCACGATTACCAAGACTGGTGTCAACTTTGCAAGCGGACAGACATTTACTATTTCCCTTGACGAGATTCAAATACAAGGAGAGCTTGGCAAGGGAAACTACGGCACAGTGTACAAAGTCAGACATGCCAAACCGACGGCCCCGCGGTTTGGCCACGGTCTCTCCGGAGTACGAATGCAACATTCTTTATCAGAATCATCGGTTTCCAAGGACACAGCCAGCGAAACAGCTGCGAATGGTGGCGGCGAAACGACCGGCAAGTTAATGGCGATGAAGGAGATTCGTCTTGAACTGGACGATGCTAAATTTTCAACCATCCTCAAGGAGCTCGTTATTCTGCACGAGTGTGTCTCACCATACATTATTGACTTTTACGGTGCTTTCTTCCAAGAAGGAGCAGTCTACATGTGCATCGAGTACATGGATGGAGGATCTATTGATAAACTATATGCAGGTGGTATTCCTGAGAGCATCTTGCGAAAAATCACATACTCCACAGCCATGGGCCTCAAGTCGCTCAAGGACGAACATAACATTATCCACCGCGATGTGAAGCCGACGAATATTCTGGTCAATACTAGAGGACAAGTCAAGATTTGCGACTTTGGTGTAAGCGGTAACCTGGTGGCAAGTATAGCCAAAACGAACATCGGATGTCAGAGTTACATGGCGCCTGAGCGAATCTCGGGCGGGGGGATGGCAGCGCCCGGCGCTTCGGATGGGACATATAGTGTGCAGAGCGACATTTGGAGTTTGGGACTGACAATCATCGAATGCGCGATGGGCCGGTACCCCTATCCACCCGAAGTCTCATCGACTATATTCAGTCAACTGAGTGTAAGTATAAATGCTGATGTCGTTCGTTCATATGACCAATGGCCAGGTAGCTAACGCATGTTGTATCAGGCCATTGTGGAGGGCGACCCTCCCGACCTACCCCAGGAAGGCTACTCAGATACCGCCCGAAGCTTCGTTTCAAGCTGTCTACACAAGATCCCAAAAATGAGAGCTACCTACGCCATGCTTCTAAACCATCCTTGGCTACAATCTTTCTCCAAGCCTGAAACTATAACAGAGGAGGCTGAAGAAGGAGAAGAGGCCGAGAAGGTAGCAGAAGCTATTGGTCACCTCCTACTAGGGAGAGACAGCACTGAAGATGAAGAGGTTGCTGAGTGGGTGAAGGTGGCGCTCCAAGGTGGAAAACCAAAATCCGAGGAGAATGACACCTCGCGCCCTGCCCTGCATGCCGTTCCGCTAGATTCGGTCAGCCCCATCAGCAGTCCTCTGTTGAACGCTGGACCTTGAGAAATAATCAACATTGTGACAAATTGTCAGTATACGAAGACGTCCCCGAAATGTATCTCCCACACTGTTCCATGGCCATCGTTCCCAATGAGGCCCAGAGGAATGGCATATGCTATACCCGGCGTTGTTTTGCCACAGCCGACAAAGAGCTGGTATCTGATGCGGCGGGAAATGGAAATAGCGCGTACTGCGGGTTCAAATGAGAGAGTGTTGAATGGGTCTCTGTAAGAAGATGAGGGTCGCTTCATTCGGCGTTTGCGGGGCCTGGGGGACTTCATCTTGCCCTTCCAGCTGCTGGAGTTTCTTTACCCCCCCTCCCCTCTTTTTTCATCTCATCCTTCCTATTCTTCCATTCCATTGTGTATTGGGTGTATATACGCATACGAGTGAGCAGCATGTTTATTACTCATTTTTAGACAGATTCTTGCATGATACACGTCCCGAACAGGTGGCAATTTTTTTTCACATGTTCAGTGGTTGTCGAGACGGGGCTGATATGATAGGCAGTATGATCTAATCAGTTGGAGGGAATGATGTCGTGAGAGTTGTGACAGGAGGAGAGGGGGCTGCTTATGTACGGCCGTATGTATACTATACATATATATGGTGCTCCGGGGCAGAGAGGAGAAATCTGAAATGTAACCCTATTTTTCTTAACCCATATGTTTTGCGTATTTACACTCCGTATGGAGCAATGTGAATGGACTCTTTCATGAACATCGTAGACTATTTAATCGTGCTCTCATATGGTTTAAGAGGTTCGTCATGCATATGCCATTGGTGGTGTATGCTTCAGCGCGTAAATAGTGCGCATGTGACGAGCACATAACAACAACGCCTGAGTAGCTATCATTATTACATATTTCTTGGGGAATTCAAGACCGAATAGTGATGCGGAGTCTCGGTCGCGGCGAAGTACTTAGACAGACAAGCAACAGGAACGACAACACTAGATTCATGATGAGGACCCAAATGTAAGACAATTACTTGAATTAGTACCGTTACGCACATAAATATTGCATCCAGAACGGCATAGGGTATCTAGACAACCACCAACTCATGGCTAGCCCTCAAGAGAGTGAAAATATGCCCCAAAACAATTATATGTACACCAAGTGGTCTAACGCATTCCTCGCTTGTCCTACCCTCCCAAACATCCTTACACTGGTCAGTTCTCTCTCATATTCGCAGCGGTCGGCATCAAGAACGTCTCTCGTAGTTCCAAATATCGAAAACAAAAAAGCAGTTTATCCATGAGTATCAACGCCAAACGATGAGAAAAGGAGCGTAAGAAAGTAGAGACATAATACAGGACAAGAGCGAGGCGACGTAAATGACTCCAGTCTTTGCCCTGGGAATAAGCCTTCCACACCTGATTAAAATGCATTGATCATCGTTCTTTTTGTGGTTTGTGTATGTGGTGACGGTGATGTTCGCGAGAAAGAATCTCCATAAATAGGTCGGATAATCTGACAATGCTGAGGTTCTTGGATCCCAGCCATGGCGCGTGCGTAAATTACAGTCCATGGCAGTCTCATTTTCTCGAAGCAAAACGTCACCATTTCGGGCATTTAAGAGTAGTCGTCCTTGACGCGGCGGCCCTCATACGATCGAGTGCTGCGCTTGCGGCGGAACAAACCACCACCACCACTGCTGCTGCTGCTAGCCCGAGACTTGTCGCCGCGAATACCTAAAGCAAACAGTACGGTGGCAAACAGTAGAGCTGCGAACGAACCCCACACCCATCCGAAACCGTACTTTCCGAGGCTGGCCTCTCGTCCGGCGTCGAGGAATCGGTCACGTGCCATGACAAATGTCGTGGTGAAGAGGGATGACGCGACAGTGTGGCAGACCAAGGCGATTCCGGCAACGAAAAAGCTGATGGCAGCACCGAGACGTCCACAGCAAGCCAGGAAGCCAGAGAAGAAAGCCAGCACCTCGAAGAAGAGGGTGATAAGGATGAAGACCCAGCTAAATCGCCACATGTAAAAGAACTTGAAAGAAGTAGTACCACTGCCATATGAGCCTCCCAGACCGTCCGGCACATTCCTGGCACCTTCATCCCAAGCCCAACCAAAAGGCATGGCAGCCTTGGCGCTAGTGCAGTCGAGGTTGTTGTCGCCGCAGATGTAAAAATACGTCCATTGAGACCAAGATTTGGCGCCGGTTATGCCTTCGGTGTTGGCGCGAAGGAAGTAAGTCTGGTTGAGGGGCGTGGAGTTGCTGACGCCGGGCAGGATGATGAAGAAGAGGAAGAGCATGGAGGTAGCCAGGAGAACCAGGCCGCCGAGGCCGAGGGGAAAGTCTAGTACTCGTGTTAGCATGAACCTTTTTCGCCTGTCTGAGCGCTAATTGTCGTCTTTTTCTTCAACTGCGACAACTCCGAAATGCTGCGCACTGTGGTAATTGGTTCGTGGGCTGAAGCCCAACACGTTCGCTGTCCGGAGCTTGGCGTGATGCGCGACCACATCGTCGGCAATGGCAGGAACGACACAGAACAGTTCATGCAGACGTGGTGGAAATGGTGACTTACTCTTAGGCATTATGAATTATTAGGAGCCTAGATGGCTGGTAAATCGAATTGGAGATGACGCCGTCGCGATAAATCAAATGCGGCAGCCAGGTATGTAGCGCCTGTAGGAAGGAAGGGGAAGAGGTAGGGTTGGAGGAACAAGAGGAATATTTGTCAAAGAAGGCAAAAAATTACGGAGTACGTGAGAAGGGTGTCACCAGGTAAATAAGGCGTGGGATGGGAAGGCAGGCGGACGCAGGGGTGGGCTGAGCCAACGGAGTCACCAAGGCTAAGTCTCAAATAGCGTCTTTGTTGGCGCGGTCTTGGCCCCCCCAGGAAATAGTTCATGTAACTTTAGGATGTAGCGTGGGAATTGGAATTGAGCGCTACCCAAAACGAAAGAAACTGCGTCACGAAGCAGGTCTTGATTTTCTCTTGTGTGGGCGACAGACACACAACCGACACAGAGATAAAGACGGCGGGAGGGAGCGCGCAGGCCGGGGCGTCTGCAGAGGCTGCTGAAGGTGTGCACGCAGCGCTAGCCAAATTATGTACAATGCAAAGCCAGCCGGCTGTTAAGTTGCGAGCTAGTGCTAGCTTCAGGCTCTCATGGCGTCCAAGCTGTCCAAGCTGTCCAAGCTGTCTCAGAAAAATGTTTAGATCGGCAATGTCGGGGCTAGGGGGTGCCTTGACAAGAATGGGAAGAAATTTGGGGCGTGCCGCCTGGACACAGGCAGGGCCGCCTGAAGCTGGGGAATCGTACAGGAAGCTGCAGTGAGATGAAAGGCCGAAATGAGTGCCGTGGACGTAATATGCCAGGTAAGAACGCGGGACATCGTTACGGTGCGAATTGGACAGAGGGAAGGGTGAATAATTATTTCACCATGATGTTACGACGTGGGCACATCTATGGAAGAAGAGTGCCGAGCCGGATTGGGGGTTGAGCGACGCCCATTGTAACCACGTCGCAGGTCGCAGGTCTTCCGACGCCAAATAAGGCGATGCCGTCAAGCTGAGCTCTGGGTATGGAGGGTACAGTAATCCAGTCCAATCCAATATTGACTCGTGACTGAGGTCGACCAAGAGCTGCATGTCCCGGCACGGCCCAATCCAACATGTTTTGTTTTGGTTACGTCTGCTGTGGCGCCGCTCCAGAAAGGTGGGTCGAACAGCTGTGATGACGACACTGCCGGAAGCTGGCAGCATTCTGATTGGTTTAATTGGGCGAGAAGCTGCACCACAGCTGCACCCCCACATCTAAATGCCCTGGAGCGTTGATGTCACCGGGGCGACCTCTCTTTACGGTCTCTGGACCACTGGAGCTAGTAATTGGCCTCTGCCGCTGCGCCGCCTGACGATGATGAATGCTGATGATGAAATCCACGTCTAGTACGATTATGGCCAACATTGTGCATATGTACGGTGTACATTTGTCCAATACCAGCTTGCCTCGTAATGGGCCACATAGCGGAGAGCTTCGTGCAGGTTACGGCCGGGAACGGCAAATCTCCACCGCCATGAAACCACGAAATGGATCGACAGCGGGTCAAAATCTATATCTGTTGATGTTGTCAGTATTCTCAATGCACACTCAATTCAAGTGGCAAGATGGCAAGGCAAAGCTTCGTCTGTATAAGTGATGTTTCTATCGGTAGCTGCCAACTCTTTTGATCCCAAAGGTGTCAGCTTGAATTTGAATGGATCAGCCGTCGGTTTTCATTTACAAAGAGACATACGAAGTGTCCTCCGTGATGGACAGTTGCATGTGACTGCCGTGATCTGATACGGACTATCGGCACTCTGTATTCCGCACACCGCACAGCTACTGGCTGCTTCCAAACCGTTTCTTGTGCATTATTTGTTGGTGTCTCTCGAGGAGCACTGCACCCCATATTACGAAGCATGCGTCCATCGTTCGTCAATCTCGCGCGCAAGATGCCATCCGTACGGGACGGAACTGCCGTGTTGTCGAGACGGACAAGGTCTAGGTCCGCGACGCCCAACGCCAAGGAAGCCACAAAGCTCCCCCACCTGCGGGAAACTTTCGCACAGTTCCAGCTCAGAGTGGATATGTGGATAGCTGGTAGCCATCATCATTGGCCCACCGGCACTGTGATGTCATCGAGTCGACAAACCCGGCAGCGACTTTTTGACGATTTTGCTGAAGAGGACGACGACGTTTTGCGTGGAGTGGCTCGTCGGTACCTTGACTACCGGCCGAGAGGATTGCATCTCAACAGTACATCTGGTACGGAGTAAGGAATAACTACCAAATACTGCACAGTATTGTATCGCAGGTAAGCAATCGCCTTCAAATTTATCCCTATCAAGTAATGCCTTATTTTGGGTTGACTTAAGACTTGCAGCATCATTTCGAAGACAAGAATTCTGAAGCGATATGAATTACTCATCGCATCGAGTGCTTCCTTTTCAAAATTTCCTTCAATTAGAGTTAACCTTTCCGCGGATTCAACCGCTCAATCCGATATGACGTGTTTTCTAGGACCAATATGCGTTCATATCGTCGAGCTATGACAGCATCCTGACCCAAAGAGTGAGATGCCAAGTAATGCCTGGCGATGAAGCGAGAGGAATAAGACAGCGTGATGGCACCGGATGCGTGATTTTGTGGAATGAACTTACAGCGGTAAGATGCTGAGTGAGATATGACATGATGGAAATCCTTAGCACACTCAAACTAAAAGAGCATATTGCTTCCAGCGACTTACATTTATTCCATTGTAGAGAAAATGCTGCGAATGAACACAGGGAAGCAAAGCATGATAATTATGAAGACATTCTCTACATGGATACTGACATATTGAGCATTCAGCTGAGGTGATGGGTATTTGGAGATGACCGATTTCGAACGAACGACCTGTGTGAGCAGCACTACCTTCGGAAGTATTCTGGCAACTACTACAGAAGAATCACGGTTTGGTAAGCAAAGCTCTCCTATTTGGGTAGGGTCTTGGATCAACTTCTCAACTAGAAGAGACGTAAGCATTACATTGTTTGTTGATCGTCCCTTCCGGCTAAAAAAAAATTGAACAACGTTGTATTCTAGTTAGCTCCATTCCGGATACGGAGTGTAATCTTTCCCACCAAGCCAGGCACGGTTCTTTGCCGGTGGCTGCGTACAGCCCCAATGCACACGTAATGTGAATTACGTTTTGTAGATGCACTGCCATCAATGTATCTTGCTCAATAGAGAATCCTTGGACTGACAGTGACATTGGCTCTTTTTATGGACTTATTCGTACACGCTACAGAAACAAGGGCTGATTACGGCGAATTAGGGAGCAACTAGACAACTCAGCCTAGCTCGATGTTTCCCGTGCCTACACGACGGTATATCGATAACAGAATTTATCCTGCAGGTATACCAAGCAGGCTATTTTATTTTGAAGCAAACTTAGCGGCACCTCTGATGACGAGATATCGAGGCGCCCCTTACGTGTTTTGCTTCTGACTACATACGCCTACAGTTGCCTTCGCGGCATAATGCCATTGCGCAATATAATATAACAAGTACTGAGTAAATACACTGCCTGGAATAGAACAGCACTGAGGGTTAGCCTTTGACACTGTCGAAAGCGGAAGAAGCGTAAGTAACTAGATTCCTGCTGAATTTGACGGTGCAAACGAGATCAGACCATAATGCAGTGTTGCTTGCTTTCCATCCAAAAAGTGATACTTGACATTGGTTTGATGGGGATAAAAAGAAAATAGTAAAGCTTTTATGAAAACCACTTGCTTCTAGCACACGCCTGCCAGCACGCCGAACTAGTCACTGTCATAGTCACACGAGAGACGAAAAGCTGTGGAGCAGGAAGCAGAAGTAGCAACACGGGAAATGAAATGCTAAAGATAATACAGCATCTGTATTATATGATTGTACTTTGTGCGAGAATTTGAGCACCCCTTTAGGGTAGCTACGAGGAAATAAAAAGAAACCATGCCTTCTTCGTGAAGCAAATTGACACTTTGAGATTTTGACTTCATCTTTGAATGCCTATTGTTACATGATACTGACTAGTTGAATACTTAAACCATCTGATCATATGCAACTGAACAAAAACACAAACTTAATTGAGAAACAAACCGATGCTTTACGATTCCGACTCATACCTCTGGCTTACAACTCCGTCTTGCGACTCTAATTATACTTATGCAATTAAAACGCACCACGTGATATCGACAAACCAAGCTTACAAACCATTTGATCAATTGATACCGAACAGTATCATAAGGTCCTCTGGGCGTTTGGCGTGTTCTTTTCTTCCGGACAAAGTATGTATGTATGTCTGTTATTTTACTTATATTTAAGTGGCATTTTAAGGATTACTATACGCGGAAAAGTCTGGAGTGAATACATAGGTAATAACCAGTAGTTCTTTCCTGTAAATCATGTCGGTAGACGTAGCAGATCCAGAGCACCAACCACCTCCCGGGCAAATTGTGCATCAGTTTGAGTAATGGATTGAATGTTGAACTAACTACTACGGAGAGGTTGCCGAGCATATTACAGTATTGCATCTCCAGGCCTATGCGCGAAGCCAGGCCCAGGAGATTCCACCGTTTTCAAGCTTAACTACGCAGAGCGGGAGCTATATAACATATAGCCTATTCAGCAAATCCTGCGAGACGGTTTGTCGACCTAAAGCACACGCATATATAATATATGTATGCTGGTCTCCGACTCACACCCAGCAACGCAACGCAACGTCAATTGAAACGTGGAATTAGGTAGATACCCAACTCAACTTGCTAAGGCCTCGTAGGCAGTGAGACCGAATGGCTGAACAGTTCCATTCGAGACTATCAGATACGAACACTCTTCAATGGAGCAATACAAGCATAATAAGCACGGGAGCAGGGTTTCGGATATAGACCCAATTCAAGAGTGAAGGGAAGACTTGATTTCTTGCGTACACGGGCGGGCTAGAACCCCCCTCTTATTCTTCATTTCATGACATGATTTGACCAATTGGCCAAGTCAGATTCGTATGAGAGAAAAGTTGTCATCCAGTGGAAGATCATTTTCTCCCACACAAGAGCAATTAGCAAGGAAATATCGTTACCATCTGTTATTCTTGCGGCGTTGTCATGAGCTAGCTCAGACCTAGTGAAGCACTGCGGTATCACCCAACATCCCGGTCTGCAGAACATACAATGAACCTCCAGGAGCGTGGAGCGTAGCTGCAAAGCTCGGGAGACGTGATAGTCAAGTCAGAACTTACCACTTTATTCGAGCTGGTATACCGTGCGTAATTCAGCTACCATCACTCCGTACCAGTGCGTGACACGCGGAATAATACGATGTATAAAATAGGTTATTTTGCAGTGTGGGACACTGCGACTCAACACCACCCTACCCACGTGGAGGGAGTCTAGGGTTTCTTCCCATAATATCCACGGCTGTATTTTACGGCTAATCTTATGAGGGAATCGATACTGGGTTACCATTGCTTGCTTGGGGTTAGGGTCACGATGAGGGCTTCCCGCAACCAGGGTAAGCCAATAAATGAACCCACTAAGCATTTACATATTATCACGCTATATCAGCTCATTAGCGGAAGTCTCCGATTCTAGAAGGGCCAGGAGTCGAAACTCATTAAACCATGAGGACGCCATGACGAAACAAAAAGATGTCCCTGCAGGAAAAGATGGTCACGCTTCGAGTCATCTGGTCAACAGCACAGTTTGACATAGCATTAGCCGCCTTTCGCGTATTGATACCAGTGATGCTCGGAGTAATTTCTGGCTCTGCTGCTCTAAACTGGCCGGCAAGTGCCGTGCCCGTCGAGAGACTTCGGCGGGCCTCGGTGGCACCACAACAAATTGAGAGGGGGGGGGGAGGGCATTTGCCTTCAATTATGCCATTAGCAGTAATATACTATAATTGTCTAAACTGTGGGTAAGAGCTGATGAGAACTGAAGGAAAGGTTGTGTCTGCGTCCTTTCGACCGTTGCGCGAAACACGTCACAACTGGATATACTCGTGCCGCGGCACTACTTTTAAAACAGGAACAATGGCAAAGCTCAAAATGCCAAAATACGTTTCAAGAACAGAGAAGCATTGACAAAAAGAGATGTCTTTTGTATAAACGGTGCAAACTGAACAGGAGCGGCTACCACATTAGAGCATCTCCATATATTAAGCAACATGCAAAAGCTGTACATCTCGCTACCATGATGTGAGTGTTGTGGGGGTTCTTTCAACGTAACATCAGGACTTGGCGCGTTACGGTGGAATCCAGACCGTTCAGATACTATCCAGTTACAGTCGCGAAGTTCACTATATAAAATCAACCACCCGGGAGGCAGCTTGTTGTCAAAAACCAGGTCTTCAATACTTCAATACCACCCATCACATTTGCCCAGCCCACGACTTGGAAAACGAGCATCGATTTCTGGCACCCATCACGATGAAGTCTCTTTCCGTTGCTATCGCGCTGTTCGCGGCAGAGACCTTGGCTGGAGCACTAAATTTCGAGATGGCCTACATGCGCGGAGGCGGACCTCAAGGCACCGACTCAGGGAGGGAGAAGAGCCTCGGCGAGAGTATTGATGACGGGAGAATCGATGAAGTCATTCAAAACATGGAGATATGGTCGCAGGACAGGTACAAAGCCCGTAGATGTCCTGGGTGGAAGACCATGATCACTGTTCGATTGGCTTCGGCCGTGGAGACCAAGGATCAAGCTATAGATGCTATCTGGGATGCACGCGATATCATCGAACAACACATTGGCAAACCTGGGCAGCAGCAGAACCAGCAGCAGCAACAACAGCAACAGCAACAGCAACAATATGAACAACATCAAGGCACATTTGAGCAACACACTGAAACTGTCGAACAACACGCAGAACAAGTTGAGCACCACGCCGTTGAAGACAACAGCCACACTCGGTAACTAAATCCCTGTTCCTCTTCCTCCCCCCTGAATTGCGCATCAGCTAGACAGTTTTGTTAACGGATGATAATTGTTTGTAGCCGATGTAGAGATGGACGTTGTTGGCGCCTCAAGATGACTTGGGTTTTGGAAAAACAAAAACAATAGGTAGTGCGGTACGGAGTACATGGGGCGAATAGAATGGGGGCGATTCGTAACTACGAGACGCATAATACTTGTCATCCTGGTTCACTCTAACAAAGGCAAGAAGAAGATATTGCACAGGAAAAGGTTATTATGTAGTTATATTATAGCGGCCATACAGATAGTGTCAGCTTCGAAATGTGGGCGGCGCGATTTAAATTGACACCCAAGTGTCACAGTGTGCCTAGTTCAGGCAAAAGCCCTTTCTTCACCTTCGGTAGGTACTACTACTACTACTACTATTATTATTATTATTCAATTGGACCGTTCCACCTCGCAGCCGTTAGTTAGTTGGTCAGTTGGGGGCAAATTCAACACTCCCAAGAACGCCTCCTGCTGCTGGAGTCATCTACCACCTTCCGAGCACACCGAGCCATCCGTTCACCCATTCAGTATATCTTGTTCTTCACGCGTGTTTTTCGCAAAGTCATCAATTCATCATATCCTAGATTCTCATTCCCATTTCCATTCTTATAATCTGGATACCCCTTAATTGCCCTGTCCGACCTCACCACCCTTCTTAATCCCCTGGCTCTGCCCACCACTGGCATTCATGCCCTCTAATCCCGCACCCTTCTCCTGCAAACCCTCTGGCATGTCGGCCGTCTTGTCCGCACGAGGCACCTTGTCGGTCTAGCCAGAGTCAGTACTTTGCTTCACAACATGCACCGCGCGTACCAATCGAGACAGGAGTCCAATAGTTGCACTTACGTCAACAGAGCCGACACCGTGGGCAATGTTATGGCCTGCTTCCTCAAAGGGACCGTTGTGGCTTGAGCCGTCTCCCTGGCGAGGCATGATGTTTCGTTCTGGGCGTAGAATGTGTACTTTTGTTTTAAGAGCCTGTTGCGTGTTTCAAGTTCGTGAATCCAGCTACAGACAAGTAGATACAGTTGATATATGTGAGTTGTCAGGAAATTACTACAGCAAGCATTAGGACGCACCACCCACGCGCGTTATTTATAATTTTTTTTTTTTGCTCTGTCCATGGCCACTGCTAACAGCCAGTCGTGAATACATGCTCAAGTGTAAACGTCATGATCGTCTTGGACACTGACAATGACACCCCCAGTGCACCCACCCATGGGCGGATCAAGCGTGGGGCGGCGGATCAAGGCTCGGAGCAAAATCTCCTAAGCATCCGCATCTATTGTACTCCGTACCTGGCGTGTAACTACTCATTGATCTAGCACCGCAGCGCCGCAGTGTCTTGTGTGCTTGACATTCTAATGTGGTATAGAGCTTTGGGGCCGTGCTGATGGTGTGTAAAAATGACTTCGCGAATCTGCAAAGACTGGGATTGAGTGCACATTTGCTACGCATTTCGAACCAAGTATTAGTTAGATATGTAGTTATATAGCGTGGTCAAATGCTTAAATACTCAAAGAATCCATAGTTCTTTAAAACAACAACAGAACTCGGCTTGGTTTTATCGTATGGGCATAGGTCCTTTGAATAGCAAGTACACGCATCTCCAGTGACACCGGCTGTGGCAAGGAGCCGCATTCTCCACAGGTTCGATCCGTTCATCAGCTAGGCCGAACTCGGCGTGTATACGGCGCCAGAGCGTCTCCATGAACAAGCAGCTCTCGCCTTATCAGCTCAACTTGACTTAATTTGTAGGTAATCGATGCCATTATCCTATTTTGTACTTCTATCCTAGGCTCGATATCACAGCCGTCGTATCATGGCATATCGCAGAGCAGCAGTGGGTATAGACATCCCCTAGGTGCAGTATTTCGTCAGTGCGGGCTCGGTGTTTGTCCTATTCAAGTCAGGTCAGTCTGTACAGGAAGGAAATGCGAGAGAAGCTTTAGTCCAACGATCCAGCCAAAGCAACGGCACTGAACCGCAAATCGCCACCCTCCCTCTCCAAAAATTTCAATATCCCCAAACTCAGCGCCCTCTCACTCAACATATCCTCACTCTCCTCCAGCTCTCCCCGCTTGATAGGTCCCTTCCGACGACCATCCAGCTCCCACAGCGCACCATCACTGCCTTTTACGAAACAAACATAATGCAGATCCACATCGTCTTGCGCATCAGGCGCAGCCGTATCGCCCACGGAAGCAGCTTCCTTGTGAGCGGCTGCGATTTTCGGAGTCTTTTCGAGCAGAGAGGACCGTTCACGCGGTGATAGAGGTATGGATTTCTTTACGAGTTCATCCAGAACTGTTCCCTTTTCTGCGAGACTCTACGTTAGCGGGAAAATGCTACAAGACGGACAAGTTCAAATGCATTGAGGGGGGGCCATGAACTATACCAATGAGATTTCTAGCAGGGCCATTGGACACAGCATGCAGCAAGCCCATCATGCCGCAAGCGTTCCGAATAGTCTGCTTCCACCATATGACAGGCTGTTGTTCGCCGGTGCCTGTATATTCATCAACAGTATTGTCCTCAGCCATGCGGTGGCTTTCGTAGATGGCGCTGACGGGGAACACCAGCAGCAGCGCCAACGCTGGGCGGGGAATAAAGGAGAGCATGTCGGGATCAGTCAGGGAGTAGACATCGTGAATAGCGAGTGCCGACGAGACACCGAGTTTGTGGATGAGGTTGGTCATGAGCTCGGGGTTGGCTTCGAGGGGGATAAAGGCCAGAGCGCCTTGCTCGGGGTCAGGATTTGTGTTGGCCGACATGGTTGCTGTGTGCGGATGTGACGCTATTAACACAGGAGTCTGTGAAGGGTTGTGAGGGTCAAGCTTCAAGGAGCTGTAGGAGCTGTAGGAGCTTTAGGCTGCCTGTTGGGCGGTAGCAGCACGGACGGGTGGTGGGGTGGTGGGGTGGTGAGGTGGCGGCGGGCGACAGGACCCAGGGGGGGGGGGGGGGCCTTCAATGCTACGGAGACTTGGGAGCACGGAGTAGAAATACGCAAAGATCAGTATGCTGCAAGCTGGCCATCACACTGAGTACATGAAGGCACACTCGTTCTTCTTTCCTGTTCCACGCTCGCATGGAAGATGTATATATTTATTCGATGAGACCTTGAGGTGAGGAATGACTTTGCGGCGTAAATACTTGCTTAACGAGACAGGCTCCAGCTTATCCTGGCGACCTGACCGTTACCATGTTGGACGCCGGTTTAGAAGGGGAAATGGTGATATATGACGGAAAGGCGAATATTTAGAGTTGAACAGCCGACTTCATAGTACTCATTGAATTAGTCTTTTCGCCTGTCACGCAAAGCTCATATGCCGACTGCTCCTATTGTTTACATGCCGCGGAGGCTGAAACCCCAATGTCTCCCCAACAGCCTCACCTTCTCAACACCATGCTCAAACCACACCGCTTCTCAGGGATTTTCCTATTAATCGTCGTCTCTCCAATACGACTTCATCCAAAATGCTCAAATTCGAATTAGGTCTGATCACTTCTTCATCACCGTGCTAAGCCAGGACTTGACCTCCTAAGAAGCATCTTCTAGGACTTGCCAGCACGGCTGGTACGACGGCCCTTCGACTTCGGCGCCGGCTTCTCATCGGCCGACTCCTCGTCAGCTGCTGCATTCTTGGTTGACTTGCGGCCACCTTTGGCTGCCACCTTGGTGCCAGTAGTCTTGGTGCTAGTCTTGGTGCTGGCATTGGGCGTGCCCTTGGTCTTTTTCATGACAGGAGCTTCCTCCTCCAGCTCCTCCTCTTCATCTTCATCTTCAGTCTCATCATTAACAGCAACTTTCGCTCCGCGACGTTTGGCAACGGTTGCGGGCTTGTCCGCCTTTGCTGTTTTGGCAGGCTTCGCAGGCTTGGCAGTTGTGGAAACTCCAGCCTTGGTCTCATCATCTTCATCCTCAGTCTCATCCTGAACAGCAGCTTTCCCGCCGCGAGGTTTAGTAGCAGTTGCAGGCTTGTCCGCCTTTGCTGTTTTGGAAGGCTTGGCAGGCTTGGCAGTCTCGGACTTTTTAGCCTGGGGCTCATCATCTTCATCCTCAGTCTCATCCTGAACAGCAGCTTTCCCGCCGCGAGGTTTAGTAGCAGCTGTGGGCCTGTCCGCCTTTGCTAGTTTGGCAGGTTTGGCAGGCTTGGCAGTCTTGGACTTTTTAGCCTTGGGCTCATCATCTTCAACATCGCCCTTCTTGCGACCGCGTTTGGCAGCCTTCTTTGGCTTGGCATCCTCAGATTCCTAATCACTGTTAATATAATCCTGTATTCGACTAGGCACTGGCTTACGTCTGGATCCGCTTCGGCAGCAGCCTTCTCCTTCATCGCCCTTTGCTTAGCAGTCAAATGAATGCCCTTTTCTCCAGGAACATTCTTTTCAGGATCCTGTCTTGTCGTTAGTGAAAGATGTCACAACGACGTAGTCATTACCCAGACATACACCTTTGAAATCCTCTGGGTCGATATGGGCTTGCTTCACACAGCGGCGTATCTTCTCCTGGAGGTTAGGATCACTGCAAACTGCGTTAGCACAATCACAACGTGAAGTGAAGCTGGCGATAACTGCGGTAACCGACCTGAACTCGTTGTATCCATCAATTCCATCGAAATCGTACTCTCCATCGCCGTTATCGCACTCATCTTTAAGATGCTGCAGCTGGGCACCGGAAACACAGCCCCTGCATATTGAAAGTGTCAGCCCGGAACCCAACGATTTTGCCTTCACAGGGGAAAACGAGTTTACCAGTGCTTCCAAGACCAGCTTCCATGATCATTGATCTCAACCCAGGAGCCGAATCTTATTTCGCCCTTGGTGATCTTGACCTTTTCTTTCTGGCAAACCGTGTCTTTGCAGCCCGCCCTGTTATTGGGCGAGATTTCTAAATAGCGGCGTCAACAGCAGTGGTCTTAATAGTCAAGGTTGGTTTAATGAAAGGGGAAAGGAAAAAGGGGAAAGGAAAAGGAGGTTAAGGCGGGGAAATCATCCATACCGATGCGATATTGAGGCATTGCGAACGGTGGGGTAAGTCGTGCACTGTGCTAAGACTGTTCAGCCACGAAGTTTTGGGCAATGCGTGGCGATTCTCAGTACACAAGTTGCTACGGAAGTGCGTCGTCAAGCACCAAAATATCGTGCGATCGGGTCTACAGCTGCCGCAAGATCCACCTGACAAAAACCGGCCGCTAGGCGCCTGGTTCAAATGATGGGGTAGCTTCTGCAAAGACAATAAGAGAATGAATACCCAATAGCGGAGACTGAGCTGGGCGTAAGAGACGCGAATGAAAGGGGATCAATCGATTCCAGACTGAAGAAATGAAAAGATGAAGAAGAGGTAGGGAGTAATTATGGTGAAAGCAAACAAGAAATAAGAATTCAGACTGTCGCCAATTTCCCCGCCAATTTCCCGCTGGCAGTTAATAGGGGAGCAGGCAGGCAAGCAGGCGTCTGATGGGCTGGCTGATTGAGCTGGCTGATTGAGCTGGCTGCTGATTGAAGGAAGGACTTGGCAGCTTGCTTGGGTGGGGTGGGTTTGGTTGCACCTGCCGCGTGTTTTCGCGTTTGCAGACAGGCACCGCACCACTTTCAACCGTCAACGGTCCCATCTTGCCTCGTCTCGCCCAACAATTCACAGCTCTTTACTCCGTTACCCCACGTCTCTTTGATTGACTTCCGAACACGATCAGTTTCGCTCATGTCAACTAGGCAGTAGCGGAAGAAGAATAAAACTTTCAGAAATTTCAAATGGTGCCTGTTATTCCTCACAAAACGCACCCTCCAATTTTCCTTCTTCTAAGCCATTACGCCTATACCTTGTAGACCATCACATAACACCAGATTATAGTTCAACATACGCTGCATTCCACCGCCGTGCCGTCCCTCAAGTCGAGTCGACATATATGCTCATAGCCCACCCAACACCGCAATGTTACAAAAATGGACACCACCCGATGTACATGGCTGTCAGATTTCGCGGATCCACGGCCTGCTTGATCAGTTCCTCCACTTGGCCCTCTACACTCAAGGGAATGCTTTCATTCGGTAACAACCCTCGCACTTTTCGTCTAATGCTGTCAACCACACTCTGCGGCTGAAGTCTGATACTCGCGTCACCCCTTCTTGAGCTTCTCTTTTCCTTTTGCAGATCTAGCGTTGGATCGTAAATAAACGCTTCCAAAATAGTCATCAAGGTCTCTTCCTGCTGACGCAGGATGCTCAATGTGAGCTCGGATGATTTTCTGAACGGCCCCTCGTATCCATATATGCCCATGGCTGCAACCATGTTGTGCGTCAAGCGGAATGGTACTCGTTCTGGCTTGGCAAATGTCAAGCCCTTGTCAAACAAACAGTTGAAGTCAACGTGAAAAATGCCTCCGTTGCCTTCTTCCAAATTAACGTTTTCGCCATGTCGGTCGCCCAGGCCCAGGATTGTGCCCACCATGGACATGACAGCGCAAGACCGAGTGTACGTAAGCCGGGCGGCAAACCATGTTGACGGATTGGGAAACTGCTGAATAAACCACGATGGAAGTATGGGCGGGAATCGCCCCAGCACATCATCCGTAAAGATTCGAATTTTGCTTTCAGATGCAGAAGCCTCCTCCATCAATTGCTTCAATGTGGCATAATCTGGATGAACCTTCTGCGAGGAGTACAAGCTCAGCAGTATATCTCTCATTGTCTTAATGCCAGGCACCCATTCAATGATGCCACACTCTTCGTTCAGGGGAACGACGGCATATGTCCGAATGTATAGCTGTCGTCTGCTGGACTCCGCGTCTCTCTTCAACGATCGATTGATGATACCGTTGAATTCCATAAGGCGTTGATCTGTGCGAAGATCATCCTTTGGTTTGATCAAAAGCATGTAGCTCTTGCCGTCTGAACCTCGAGCAGTTAGTCGTCTTGGTTTCGCCAGGGAACTCAGCACGAGAACATCGTCCAAGAAGCATTCAATCGTGACCACATCCCGCGAAAATGCCTTGTGCGTCTTGACATGTTCAGAAACAGCAGGCAAAGTGGCTGTGAGCGAATTTTCTACTGGAACGACTAGCGGGCATGGCGTACACTTGTGCTGGAAACGAAGATCCCGTGAGAGACTAGCATGTACTGTCTTGGTTCCATGGAATTCGCCATTTTGGCAAGCCAAGAGAAGTTGTTCTGCCAGCTTTTCTCCTGCCCTCAGGAGATACTTCAAATCATGGGATGTAGAGTCCACCTTGCCTCGGATGCCTCGTAGAGCTTGCAATACTTGGGTTCCTCGAGCCTTTCTCTCTGATACCTGTTTGGTAGTCATGATTCCGATTAAGCTCCACAAAGCCTGTCTCGGGTGAGCTTCAACAACCTTGGTTATGATGTGAGTAAGGCGCTCGAAGACGGCCGTATTTGGATGGGCAATACGGGCAACAATCTGTGGGAGTGCTGTGTAGAATATATATGCGGGCAATTTAGAGATGTATCTGCTCAAAAAATCGTGCAACAGTTTGAGTTGTTCGTTCCGTCTTTTATGCAGCTCCCGAGAAAGCGAAACCTTCCCTTCCGGTGGTTTGTCAACTTGCGCACCAAGATCTAACCACAGGGTAAGAATCCTTGGTAGAGTTTGGTACAGATACTTCGTTCCTGAATTGAGCGAGCGGAGGTAATTTTCAATAACTAGTCTGGCAATCTCTCCTGTGACGTAGTTGTCACTCTGATCGTCAGCCTTGAGAGGCTGCTCCGATTCAAGAATCTTTTTGTAATGTCGACCAAGATAGTAGTGTCCCTTCTCCCAGGTTGGATACGTCTTTGGCGGTTGTTGATATTTCTCTCGCAATGCGCCGGCATGAGACTGTCCTGCAGCATCCAGCCATTTGGCGAGGAGCAATTGTGCTCTTGCTGTAAGCAACTTTTGTTGAGGGTTAAGCCTGGATGTGCCCGTGCCCGTGCCCGTGCTTGTGCTGGTAGACGGGCCCGCTTGCGTCATGAACTTATTGCGTTCAATAGCCCCCTGTAGCATTTGGATGGCTTTCCGGTGATGATTGTCTCTCCATAGCAACTTCGCATTCTCGATAGTCGCCGAGTCGTCCCCAAGCCTTGAGGCATGCAAGACTGCGTTGAAGGATTGATGCAGGGAGTTCGTTTTGCGAGCCAGTCTGGCGCTGGATAACCACAACCCAGAAATATCCATGTCGTTGAACTTGGGCCTATAGTCCATTCATTGTCAGTAACTAACGGAATTGGACTGCGGACCAGAGACCTACCTTGATAATTCCATAGCAGCACGTCTTACACCAAGAAGATATTGCTTGTCACTAAAACGACCACCTATGATTTCCAGCCGCCCGTCCAATAACGCCATGGTTCTTTGCCGGTCATTTTCATCCACGGTGCCAACAATAGCCTCCAAATCTGTGAGAACATGGCATTTTAACAAGAGGTCATGCGCCGCAGTTAGTGAAGCTGTAGCTGAGACAGTCATAGAAGAGGTTATCTTGTCTTGTATATCTTGCACTGTCTTTTTGAACGCGTTGAACGCATCCTCTCGTTGCAAAGAGTCAAATAGGGTTGCAAGAGACATGTTGAAGTCCTGCATCAAATCACCTTGAAACCTAGCGATAAATTTGGCGAGAATTTCCCAACGGCCTGTGACCCACGCAGCTTCGACAGCAAATGGCATTACCCTACCATCAGCCGAAGGGTCGGTCCGCATACCTTCAACATGATTGAGAAGTACATCTATGGAGAATTAGCAATTTCGTTTGATATTGAGGAAATAGATCGTGTAACTGACCATGTTGTCCGGCCTGCTTTAGACAGTTTAGCAGGTCAATTTGGACTTCGGTGCTTTCCGGATTCTCCGCCAGCTGCATCTCATACCAGGTCTGAGCTGCTGACCATCGCCCAGCCTTTTTGTGGCTCAGGATTTGTTGATTAATATCCAGAGCTTGAAACTGTGATGAGATGCCTTCCAAGCCATCAGGTTCATCAATGTTTGCATAGATGTCTTGGAGTCTCTCCAGTAAGCGATTCCTGTCATCTGGCTCTCGTTTTTGTTGCTCCATCTTCTGGGCATGATGCTCCAAGTAGAACAAGGCTCGGGCATACTCATTACAGTCGGTTGCCCGCTGCGAGACGAGCTCTGCAGGAATGCGATCCAGCACACCCTGTATTCGGGCCACGCTTTCTTTGCCTTCTGGGGACAGTCGTCCCGCAGCCCTCTTCTCCTGGATCCATCGCATGGCGTAATCAAGACAACGAAAAACGGCCTGGGTAAGATGTTAGCAAGCAACCTGAGTAATTATAAATAAATGACAAGGAAAAGTCAACGGCGAAGCACTGCTTACATGACAAAAACGTTTCACCTCCTCTCGCTCCATGTAAGACGCATCGTCCGCGGGCTGATACTTCAAAACGCCCAGTAACTCACCCATGATGATGTCCTTCTCCCTGTCGCTACTGTTCGAACTAAGTAGAATGTGTAGAACAAGGTATGGCAAAAGGAACTCGGCGGTCGATAAGTCTTTGACTCGGATGACGCGTTTTAGAGGCTCAAATAATAAAGACGCAAGTGGATTCTGGCCCTTTTCCATCATATCCAGAACGAAAGACCTCAACCAATTGCCATATGGCTTGCCAGGGTGGAAAATGGGATAGTCAACGTTCATCAGCTGCATAGGGGCAACCATGTAGCGAGACGTCAAAAACGGTTGGACCACTTCGCGGACATTTTCGGGTATGTTCATCCACTTCGCATAAATTTCGTTGCCACCAACCATTCCGGTATTTTGCATTGCACAGGCCGCTCGGATGTCACAGCTGTCTAACAGTTGCTGCATAGCATAAGAAAGAAACCCTTGTAGCTTGGTGTCTGTCGCGGACAAGAACGAGGGGACCAAGACCTCCTCCAAAAGGAACAAACCAAAGTCCGTCATCTCGTCACCTACTTCAAAATTGTGCAGCACAACGATTGACCGCTTCTCTCTGACCGTTTCAATCTTGTTCGAATCCAAACATCCAATGAGCCCCATGCTCTCAACACACAGTCTAGAAATATCCGTCTGCAAACCGTTGTACTTGTACGCACAATCAAGAAGTGACCTGAGCACGGTAGTAATGGCGCTGTCCGGTCTTTGGCTCACTGCAGAGGTGTTTAAGGCAGATTGATTGTCCCTAAGATATGGAACAAGCTCGGTTAAAGCTTGATGAACAACCCCCGAATTGTCATGCCCAACTCTCTGTGCAAAAATTTCCAGAGTCTCTTCCATGGTTATAGTTGGGCGCATCACAGCAAGATTCTTTTCCACATCATCAAGGCCGTTGCATGTCGAAAGTGAAGGGAGCTTATTTATATGCATTTCTACCACTGTACCATGTTTTTTTAACAGAGATAGAAGCATAAATTTGGCGACGCCAGCACCAGTAGAAGTTAAAACATTCCAGTAACGGATGATAATGAAGAAAGTTGTTTCAAGTAGTGCTTCGACATCCTCCTCTTCAAAGTGAGCAAGCATGGCGGCCCAGCAAGACAAGCTAGCCTCGCGTAATGGCTCTTGAGAGATGGCCGAAAGAAGACAAGCAGAAATCTAGCTGGCATGTTAGTAAAGACTTGGCATAAAGCTTCAGTGACAGATGACACAAACCTGTGGCCTTACTATTCTGGCATGCTGCATACAAGTCCTGATCATCTCCTCTAAAGCACCTATGCAAATTCTTTGCTCCAAGACTGGCGGCTGCAACGAAACTGAATCGTTTATGACGTCCGTAAGTCGAGGCATAAGACCTAAAATATGAGGCTGCAGAAAGCGACCAACGACATTCCCTTTCTTATTCTTGGTTTCTTTATTCGCGTTGAGGACTGTGGTTGCCACCAAGTGAAGAGCTTGTCGAACCTGGAATGTCGTTAGAAAAAGAAGAAAAGAAAAACGACTCACCGAACTGTCTTGGCTTACCAGAGATTTTTTCGATTCATCTGTGGTAGACGCGGCTTTCAGAAGCTCCAGCGCGATAAGAACGGGTTCTGTTAGAAAAAGGTGAAGAAGCGGCAGGTTGTGAAAATGAGAAGATATCTGGTTCAATCGAGATTTCGTAAACTCTTCAATGTCTTCAGTATCTTGAACCAGTAGCAGCGCCAAGGTTGATGCAAGATTCGGGCCATCCATCACCGGATAGGAGACGTTCTCGTCATGGCGAGCTTCGGCGATCTTTTGGATGACATCCTGCCGCTTATCGAGTACCAGCCAAGGCAGAGCATGAGTCTGTATCAACAAGAGTAAGTCATTCACCGATATTTGCAGCAGCTCTGCAATTGCACGGCTTCTCTGGGGTCGTTGAATCATGTCCTTGGTAGCCATATAGGCGAGACTTTTCCAAAATGGCTCGAAGAGTCGCCTTGGAGTCGTGCTGCGAGCCTCGGCGAGATTGACTAGTTCGTTAAAGGCAAATGCTGATACAATGCTGTTGCTGCTTCCTAGGTAATCGACGAGTTGTATCAACACCAAGTTCAGCTCATCCTCTGATACAACGCGACCAATCTGACCCCATGCCATGATTCTGGTTTCGACTAGATGCGGTTTGTCTTTGTCTTGCCCAGAAGTCGATTTAAGCAAGGCGATAGAATTTTTGCGGTTTCGCGCAACCAGCTCGTTCAACTCGTGGCTCGTTGTGCTCAGTGGCCTTGCTCGTATGAATTCCCCGAGAGTTCTTCCAGCAGCGATCCGGAGTTCTCTAATGGAGCTGTTTAAGGCTTGTAGACACCATTGTCCTGGACCAGATGTTTCCAAGTTTAAATAACCTGGGTCCTCGCAATGAACTACCAACCTTCTCAGTGCTATCATGGCAGCAACCCTAGGCTGTCTTGACTCTATGAAAGAGGGTATCGAAATCAAATTTGAAAACGTCCTTCGTGCGGCCTCCTTGGCAACTTGAAAATCTGGAATCGGTCTTGGTGTGTTGCCCAATTCGCAAACTGCACATTGGCCACTCCCCAAAGTTTCAGCAAGGACAAGCCCTGAGCCATCAGACACACAAGATATTCGAGTGAGAAGATCCAAGGCCAGACACTGGCTGCCAGTTGGGGATTTCGAGAATTGACCCCTGCGCACACTTAGAACAGAATAAAGCCGGGGAGTATATCTAAAGGGTATACGTACGCAAAATTTTCCTCTGGAATCGAGATTTCTGTATTTTCATTCCAAACCATGTCTAGGACCCCATAAAGAGCCTTGACAAGACAAGATAAAGTGTTAGGGTCCGATGCTGTTGTTTTTCTCTTTTTGGTGAAATTTCTAGATGCTATGCCTTGATTATGGTTTAAATGGAGATTCTCCACTGATTTTCGAACCTCTTGATCTCGAAAGTACGACGGACTAGTCTCTTCATCAAATGTCTGGTCAGGTGCGGCATATATAATTTGCCGTAGTAGTCTTGTGCAGCGCTATTGACAGTTAATTTGGGTCCAATACAAGAGGCGGCGGTAATTCTCACCCAGATGTCAGTTCCTTCTCCAATTGATGGGTGTTGTAATGAGAGGAGAGATAATTCTTGTACGAGCCTTGACGCTGCCATACGGCCAATTGAATAAGATTCTAGCGCAGCACCAGCTACTGCCAGGAGCGAACAGCAATATACGCGTCTCGCTTTTTCACTTCGTTCGTTTATTTGTATCAGATCCTGTGGATAGGATACCATTTCGGTACACAACAAGACTAAGAGGGCGTGAGATTTATTTTTGAAAGTTGACGCCATTTCTTTTTCGTTCTCAAGACCTCGTGAAACATCTAATACCGTCTCTATTATAGGGATAGGAGAGCTTGATTCAGCCAAATCCCATCGTTTTTGTGCATTCCGCAAGTCGAGCCATGTGTCCAGCAACCAGGGAATGGTATGCGATAAAACAGTCATGCTAGAAAAGACCGACTCTTGCGATGCCAGCGGATAAGCGAGCACCTTCGCCAAGCTCGATATTTGTCGTATAGCTTGAGATGAAGAAGATATTTTGTATGAAGTTCTCGAAACAACTAGCTCGCTACTGTAGCCCAGAATTTGATTGAGAGCAAATTGGGAAGGAAGATGCACTGATCCAAAAGACTTGGGCTCGGATGGGTCGAGTGATGGGTTTTGCAGCTGGTCAAGGGCACCTGCGGTCAGTCAGCATTGTAATTCACTGCATAAGATATTATAACCCTACCAACAATGCAGGTTCGTAAGTACAGGATCAAACCCTGACCAAGTGACCATAGTTCGTCAACCCGCGAAATTAGCAGAAGTAGATACTGCAAGAACCCTTCAAGGGAGCCTGCTAGTTCTTGGAACAAGTCATGCCCGAGAAATCTAAGTAGATATGGAAGAAGCCAAGCCCAGAGAGGCTCCACGCCTCTATACAAAAGTGTATTGGAGCCATTCGCATATATGAGTACAGAAGGTGTTTCTTTGATGGTAAATCTCAGAAAATTAATTGCCTTTAATGCTTCGCCATGGGCATGCGCTTGGTTCACAAATGGATCATCCAGCTTGATGCTTTCCAGCGCGACACGACAGTATACATAAATGAGCATATGGTTGTGTTCGACTCGATCAGTATGGGAACTGAGCAGTTCCGGATGGTCCTTCACTCTTTGTATGGTTGCGAAAAGACCTTTAAGTTCATTGCTTTCATCCGATCTTGAGGATTTTGTAGACGTAGATATGTTCTCGACGAGCTGTGCAGCCAAAGTCGATGGTGGCGGACCATCCCCAGTACCAGCAGCACCGCCAGCACCGCCATGCCGGATTAACGGAGCCGTGTTACCACGGAAGTTCTGCGCCATCGTCTTATCGGCATTGTCTTTGCAATACGTTCGACGCCGCTTCTAGACTCACGAAGAAAAAAAATTGCGGAACTGTCGTTGTTCGCCGGGAGACGCGACGTCGATCGAGGGGCTGACACGTTCTCACGTGACCAAACTTATTCATTGTCCGTAGTCTGGCGTGACATGGTCAGTGTGTTAGGGACGATTTTATAACATCAATATAAAAAATTTCATTAACCTATGTTCCTTCAATCATATGCAACAATACTACATAAGCATGAACATGCATGTCAAGAACCAGCTCAAAACCAAAAACCTCATCATTCCTCGTAGTCAAAGCTTACCCAGATCCAGATAACACCAGAATCATTCTCACAAACGCCGGTGCAACACGTGCTATTCCCATCCCCTGTCTTGTTCAGATAAATCCTTTGGTCATGCTCGGCGCCCTGTTGGGAATATCCGGGCTTTCGATGCGACTGCGAAGGCTGCCGACCACAGAGCTCTTTTCAGATCGAAGCCCTTTCCAACCTTCTATCTCTTTTTCCAGGCGGAGAGCCTTTTCCTTCTCTTCTCGAAGATCTCGCTCAGCTCGTCTTGCCGATAACTGGGTCGTCGACTCTGAAGCTTGAAGTTCGTCAATGGTCTTGAGGAGTTTATCAACCTTGTCGCGCATGCGATTCACATCGTCTGACAGCTGTGTGTTTTGTTTCTCCTTGCGTTCAATTTGCGACTGGAGATCCTTCACAGTACGATCTATGTTTCGGTTGGATCTTTGTGATTTTGATCGCGCTGCTTCATGGTCTTCAAGTTGAGACTCAAGCTATATTCACATTAGTATTTTGCGTGTACTTATATCCAGTCAATATGAGTGGCTTACCTCCTGGATACGCTTGTGTAAGAACTTGATGTCTTGGCTAGCACTAGAGAAACCCTTGGTTTCAAAATCTATCAGCTTCAGCTGGACTTCGTTCAGATTCTTCTCAAGGGCAGCCTTCTTCTTTTGAAGCTCTGTGCTTGCTTCGCGCTCAGCTGCGATTTCCTTCTGGACATCAGAAACTAAGGCCTCCGCACGCCTCATCTTTTCGACTGCCGCTGCAGCAACGTCTTCTTGGTGGGCGAGGTTGGACTTGAGATCTAAGACCTCCCTATCCATAGTCGCCGCATCCCGGAGTGATGGACTTTCACCCTTCACTAGCTCCTCCAGCCCAGCTTTGGCTTCGTCGAGTCGTGCTTCCACGCTGCGTTTCTCTCTCAGCAGCAGGTCACGCTCTGAAGTAATTTCATCGACAGAGGATCGCAATGTTCGCACTTGGGATAGAAGTGAGACGACCTTGCTCTGCGCCTCATTGTGGGCACTCACAGCTTCGTCTCGAGATGAAGCAACATCGGCAAGTGTAGACTCCAGACGAGACTTCTCCTTGGACCAAGTAGAGCTATTCAGAACCTCATCATCCCATTTCGAACGTAGGTCGTCAAGCTCCTCGCGAAGTCTGGCAATTTCAGCCTGTTTATACAGTTTTTCCTCGCGGGCGAGATCGAGCTCCTTTGTTAAAGTAGTGAATTCCGCTTGATACTTCTTCCGAGTTTGCTCCATGCTCGATTCTTTGTCCTCAATATCCATGGCACGTTGGCTGCGGTAATCCTCTAGCTCGTGTTGAAGTCGTTTCTTGGCCTGTGAAACAGACTCAAGATCAGTAGATATATCTTCAATACGTTCCTCCAGACGCTGGTTTTGACGCTGCAAGTCATCGATCGTAGCATCTGTCTTCTGCCGCTCGGCCATAACCTCGCTGTAAGTGTCTTCTGACTCCTTTGCCTGAGTTTTGGCAAACTGCTCAGCTCGGCTAGCTTTGAGAACAGCTATTTCCGCTTGTTCAAGCTTGCCAAAGTACTCGTCAGCTCGGCTCTTGTATGTTTCAAGCCCAGCTGTTACATCGGCCAGCTTCGAAGATTCTGCATCGAGCCGGATCTGAAGTTCAGTATACTCCTGCAAAAGCTGGCTACGGCTCTGTGCTTCCTGTTCGCGTGCCATTGTCATTTCCTGAAGGTCTGACTTTGAATCGCGCAGCTCAACTTCTAGCTTTGCTCTGTCATGGCGCATCTTATCGAAGTGGGACTTAACGTCTGTCAGTTCTGCGACAGCATCCTTATGGCTGTGCAACAGGGCGCGTCTAGACTCTTCCTGGCTATTAAAAACATCCAGAATCTCTTCGTGAGATCTAGCCTGGACATCGCGCAGCGAAAGCTCGCCAGTGCGAATATTCTTTTCCAGGGCAGAAACCTTCTTGCTTGAGTCATCAAGCATATCGTGCAATCTGCTGTTGGCCTTTTCCAACTTCTGCATCCGTCTAAGAGAGGGGCTCTGATCATTGAAGGAGTCCGGTAAAGGAGTGCTTCGGTCGAGCTGACTTTGGAGATGACGGTTTTGCATCTGAGAGATCTGAAGCTGATTTTGAAGCTCCTCAAGTTCAGCCTTGAAGTCCATGCGATTGTTCACAGCCAAAGTGTCCACAGTTTTATCTGATTTACCAGTATCATGGAGCTCAGTGATTTCTTGGCTACCCTTCTTGGGTGTAGATGTATTAGAGAAGCGGCGGGCGTTGACCCTAGTAGCTCGTCGCTGGGTAGGTGAGCCGTTAAAAGGGGCCTCATTCAAATGGATTTCCTCCAATCTTGGACGGGTTGAGCTTTCGTTTCGTGCAGCGCGAAGTTCTGCAACCTGACTTTCTGCATTGGCCCTAGCAGTAGACTGAACGCGAAGATTCTGTTGAAGCTCCTCCACCTTGCGCACCAAATCGAAATTTTTGAGAAGTGCTCTTTGGTTTCCGTCGTCTGATGGTGGAGGGATATGAACTGCTGGGTCGACAGTTTTCAAAGCATTGAGCATCTGCGAACGCAACTCTTGCATTTCTCTGTCTCTTGCATCTAGAGATGCCTGCAGAGTGCGGACAGTTGCTTGCGATTGACTGCGCAACTGTCGCTCGGAATCGATTGTGCGATTGGCCTCAGCAAGCTTGACCGTAAAATTTGATGAGGCTTTCTCCGCGCTTCTGCTTGATTGGACTTCTCTGGCAACTTCATGGTTGAGGTCCTCAAGGTTGAGCTGAAGCTTCTCGGTCTTCTTCTCCAGGGATGCAACTGTAACTTGCGCATCGCCGAGTTGCTTGTTCAAGTTAGCATTTTGCTCTTCCAGCCTGGATTTCTCTTTCTGTAAACTGAGGACATGTGCACGAGATGATTCATTCGCCCGGGAGGTAGATCTAGCTATTTCCAAACCCTTTTGTTGCAGCTTGTTGAGAAGAGCTCTGTTATCATTTTCCGAAGCATTTAGTCGGCTCTTGATAGTATTGAGCTCTCGTTCCATCCTATCCTTGGTTTGATCATTCTGCAGCCCAAATTCGCCCGATGATGCAATCAGCTTGTTGAGTCCTTCGATTTGGCGATTAAGTTTCGCACACTCATCCTCAAACCAACGCAATCGGTCCTGAGCGGCATCCAAGTCTTTCCGCAGGCTATTTTCCCTCTCTCGGGCCATTTTCGAAGCCTGTCGCTCACCAGAGATTTCTGCCTGGAGCCGGGCTTCTTCAGCTTGAGTTTTTTCCACTCGAAGTCTACGAATCTCATCACGCGCGTCGTCTCGTTCCTTCTCTACCGCAGTGCGAGCCTCCATTGTTCTTCTAAGAGTATCTTGTTGGACGTAAAGTTCCTTTTCAATAACAATTTTAGATTCGTTCAAGGTCTCGTACTCCTCCTGCAGAGTTTGGTATTTGTGCTCTCCTAGGAGTAGAACATCGTCTCGGGATTGACGTTCCCGACTCAAATCCATTTGAGCGTTGTAGAGTTCCTCTTTGAGATCCTTGATCTGAGCTTCAAGCAGTGCGCGGTTCTGGTCGGCTTGAGCATCTTCTGACAATCTGGCGGCGAGCAAGGTCTTGGCTTCTTCAGCCTCGCGTTCAAGTTGGGAATGTTTCGATCTCATCGCATCCAGCTCAGCTTGGACATCACGGGATCTGCTTGAGATCCTGTTTTTCTCTTCAGTCAGAGCTTTCTTCTGGTCTTCCAAAGTGCGACGCTCGGTCTCGAATTTTCTCTTATCGCTTCGAAGCAAAGCTAATTCACTTTCTTTGCTCCTTACCAAGTCTTCGTAATCAGTCGACGTCTTGGAAAGCTGAGAGAGTTGGTATTTTACATCCTTGTTTTCCTGACTAAGGCGAGATTCGCGTAACCTGGCAGTATCGACTTCCTTCTGAATTGTCCGAAATTTGACTTGATTGTCCTGATCAAGTTGAAGCAATTTGCTTTCCAAATCTTGGGCTTTTCGATCTTTTAGGCTCAAATGACTTTGGAGGACCTTGATTTCATCAGCAAGAGCAGCTTCTTGCTCGCTACGCTCAGACTGCCTCTGCGAAATCTCTTTCACAGAATCCTCAAGCTCCACAGCTTTGAGGGACAATTTTCCCTTTTCCTCTTCTAATTTGCTTATTAATGATGCAGCTTGTTCAAGCTGAAGTCTGAATTTCTCAACATCCTGTTCTGCGCGACGTTTAGCTTCCATCAGGTCGTCAAGTTGGTCTTCAAGCCTCTCTTGGTCATCGATGGCTCCAGCAAGCTTCTCTTCGAGCTCTGCCTCGCGATTTTGAAGTCGTTTAAAGATTTCTTCCTTATCTAAAGCAAGGGCACGCTCACTCTCCAATGTCTGTTGGATGCGCTGCATCTCAGCATGAGTATTGCGGCGGTCGTCTTCTAATTTTTCACGTTGTTCAACGCCAAGTCTCATCTTCTCGTTCAGTTGCTTGATCATAACGTCTCGCTTCTTGACTTCAGTGGCAGTGCGGGTGGCTCCAAGTAGAGGCTTCATCTTCATAATGAGTTGCCACCAAGGGTTCTCTGCCAGGTCCAAATACACATTGAAATTTCTTTGGATAATTCGTGTAGCTTCAGTTCGGAAAAGTCTTTTGTAGGCTGCGCGTCGTTGAACAAATCCCCTGGCTACTGACTGGAATCGCGCCATGATCTCCGTGATCAGAGCATCTCGCTGCTCTTCGAGCTCTGCCAGAACTCCCGCCCTGAAAAAGACCTTTGTGAGGCCTACGCGGTACAATGTCTTATCAAGACCGAGTTTCTCCAACATGATGGTTGCAGCTGCCTGACCTTCCAGGTATCCGGTAGGCATGTTGGAACAAAGAACTTCATATCGCTGACGGAACTCTGTAAAAGGAAGTCTGTTGGGAAAGCCTGTTCGGGCAATGCGTATACCCTCCAACACGCCATTGCAGCGCAGTTGATCAAGTACGAGAAGACTGTTGAACTGCTTAGGTCGTTTCTTGTGGTTGGGAAGAATGCAGCGTACAAAGTGAGGATGCGTTGAGTGAAGTTGGGTCATAAGACTGTGCAGTTGCTCCTTATGTCTCTGAGCAACGGTTCGGAAAAGCCCTTTCTTGACTCGGCTTCGGCCACTTCCGAGCTCCTCGTCAGTGTCAGCGCAGTCAGCAAAGAGCTCACCAACATGCTCATCAGCAGAAGCAGCAAGAAGTCGTGTGATATTATCATTTAACGGATCCTTGTTCTTCTCCAGCCAGCCTTCAGTAGAGTATTCAACTTCAGCGGCGTAGTGTGTAAGAAGAAAGCCATGGTTTAGGCGAGAACGGCGATATTTCGTCGACTTCTTATCCCACAATGAATGCAATTTCTCGGTAAAAGACTTGTCCGTGGCCTTTGGCATGACGGAGTCTTCGTCGAGACAAGAAAAGATACCAATCGGGTTGGGCAACTCAATGAGATCAATAGTAGGTTGCAAATCTCGACCAAAATCAATGAATTTCCATTCGATTTGCTCACGAGCGTACTCTTCCTGCTCAAGAACAAACATGTGGTGATTGAAAAACTGCTGAAGCTTCTCATTAGTGTAGTTGATGCAGAGCTGTTCGAAGCTGTTTTCTTCGAAGATTTCGAATCCAGCAATATCCAGAACGCCAATGAAGTGTGAATCATCTAGTCCCATACCAGTTCTGTCAAGCTGTCGGTTGATTCGCGATACAAGATCTCCGAAACCACGCTCGTAGATACCTTTTGACAAGGCATCCAAACTAAGACGAACTTGTTCCGGAGTTTGTACTTTCTCGACCCACTCTCTCCCGGCCTTTACTTTTGGGTGAAGTAGCCCTTGAATGAAAGGCTCCACCGGAACTCCAAGAAGCTTGCACACGATTGCAGCTTGTTGTTTAGATTCTGGAGTCAAACGAGCTTGATCTGCTGCGCGGCTTTCCTTGACAACCTCAATGTTACCTAAGTGGAGCACTGCTGCAACAGTGCGAAAAATTGAAAGTTGCTCCTCGTTGGAAAACCCCATTACCTCGAATGCTTCCATCAGGGAGTTCCATTCCTCTTTATCAGAGACCCCCACGATGCTGTCGTGGCCATTTTTGGTATAGGTGAAATGATGAATGTCCAGCCCATTTAGGAGCAGCTCCTTTTTTATCTGACTACCGGCGCCCTTCAACAGCTGGTAGAAAATATGGTAATTGCGTTCGTGAGGATTTATTCGTACAACTCGTGATTTTTCTAGGAGATACCAATCAATGAAGGCTCCAGCAATAGCACCGCTTCTGTTAAACTCGATACGAATAAACTTTCCAAAACGAGACGAGTTGTGGTTTCGAACAGTTTGGGCATTTCCAAATGCTTCCAGAATTGGATTGGCACGGAGAATCTGTTGAGAGAGATTGGCATGTTGCGATCGATTTCGTGTAGCCGTTTCAGACTGAGCAACAGCTGCAAGGTACTGAATGACTTTCTTGGTATTCTCTGTTTTTCCAGCACCAGACTCGCCAGTCACCAAAATACTTTGATTCCTGCCCTCTTCAACCAAATTCCGGAATGCTTCATCGGCCATGGCGAAAATGTGGGGCTTGGTGTCTTCCCTACTTCGTCCCTTATACATGCTTATGTACTCGTTCGTGTAAATTGGTAGAGGGCAATATGGGTTCACCGTAACGAGGAAGAGTCCGGAGTATGTATAGATCAAGTCCGACTGGTATCTCATCTGAAGATTATGGACAACTGAAGCCTCGTTCAAATGAGTCAATTCGGCCATGTCGTTAGCCTTGTCAAACTTTGCAGGATTAACCTTGTCGACACTTTCAGCATCGAGCTCCCTTTGCTATAAAAGTCGTTAGTCTTGTTCTTCCTGAGCCGGCAATTTCAATGGCCAAAACTACTGACCGTTCCGTCATCTCCCTGGACGAGGATGCGATTGCTCCCCAAGTCCTCCACGATCCAGCCCTTGACGAACGCGTGCTGTGGATCCTTAAGCCACACATATCTTTTGCCAGAGAAGTCATTCTCCCCTTCAATACCGTTGACGGCACCGCGGTCGCGCCTCATCTCTTCTGATTTGATAAACGAAGGTGCGAAGGTGCTCGATGTTGGCGTTCCATTTCTCGAATCGTTTTTATGATGCCGTAATGCGCTTCCTGGAGCAACCAAGATCGCCCCAAATGAATTGTTGGATTGTGAGCGGCCATGTGAGGTAGGTGTTGATACGCCAGGAGTTGCCAATGAAGAGAACAAGGCGGACTTTGGCCTCGCAGCATTTGCCGGCGCCGGTGATGATGAAGGTGATCCCGCCCGGGCAAAAGGATTGCTACGGCGTTGCGCCGCGTTATTTGAATTGAATGCCATTGCCAATTGTACACATCAACGGCGGCTTCGTTGATGCGCTATGCGTGAAGGTCCAGACCCTAATGTAGTCGTCGCGCGTGTGTAAACAAAGCCAGGCAGAACCATGAACTAAAAGATTATATAATACAATTTCCAGCGTGCAAGCCGTTAATAGAGCGGAAGTAAACTTGAATTAGAAGCATCAGCGCTCCAAAGACAGCAGCTATAGATTGCCGAATGAGAAACACATAAAAAGATTCATAGTTTGACGTGACAGGGCGCAACAGACTGGCGATGATGACCCCGGCCGTTGCCGGGGAGAGACCCCTCCAAAGTAAACAGAGGCTACCCACGTGACTAGATGACCACTAGACCAACTTGACTCGTTTGATTGATCCAGGTAAGCCTCCCCAGCCCGTATCATACTTCAATATCAATCGCATGGCAATTTTTCTCGAAATAGCACAGATTCTCACATACTCTTTGGCACAAAGGCTAGTTCCAGCGAAATTGAGCATTGAGGACTCGAGTTCGGCAATTATCAAGTGTCCAAAAACTAGGACCGGGCCACTCTAGCACGGAGTTGGCATCTGCACAACTCAACAGAGCCGCGCTTAACAAAATGGCTTACGAGATCTTGTATTCTTAGTTCTAATCTGTACTCTTAAAATGTAAAAATGAAACCAATGCACCGTCATTTCTCGTGACAAACGCCATCGCATAAAACCAAAAAAAAAAAGTATAAAAAATTCATACATCAATCAGGTGTCGTTACGGTAGGATGAACCCTAAGCAATACCTCTCTTGGTATCCTTGGCAATTAGGCCCGTCAGGCTCTTCTCCGGCCTAGGATAATCAGGTCGACCGCCCAGAACATCCACAACTTCACGCATTGCAAGCCAATGTGCAGTCTTGGGTCGTCTGTTTGGCCAGTCGGTGCCTTGTTCCTCAAGCATCTTCATGGGGCTGAACACGACTTCTGATCCTTGGATGCCGATGACACTTGTGCTGTTGGGGTCTTTTTTGACGCGGTTATGGGCATTTCGGCCATATCCCTCCAGATGCTGGATACATTTGATCGCCAACCTAACCGCCCGACAACGGTCCATGGGCGATGGCACACCACCCTGCTGAACGTGCCCGGGGATGCTTTCACGACTTTCAAACCGGTCATGAGCCTCTTCTCGGATGATGCTCGCAATGAGCTTAGCATCGTAGACCTTGCTCGCCTTTTCATTGACTAGGATAAGACGGCCGGCGCGAGATTGCCCTCGATCCTTCCTGAAGACATCTTTCAGGTGGTTGACATCTGCATTCAGCATCTCGAGGCTTATTCCTTCTTCTGGGATGTACACTGCTGAAGCGCCAACACTCAGTCCACTAAGCGTCGCGACATATCCACAGCGACCGCCTTGGGTTTCAATAACAAAGACTCGTCGGCGAGTGGCGGATGCGGATTGTTTGATCTTGTCGCAATAATTCACCAACTCATTGAGGCAGGTGTCGGAGCCAAGCGAGTACTCCGTGCCGGGAACATTGTTGGAGATGGTGGCAGGCAGGAGGCAGATTGGGATGCAGAGTGAAGGGTAATTATCTCTGGCCTTTCGCAGCTGAGATATAGCATGGAAGGCTTCGAAGCCGCCAACAATGAAAAGTGCATCAAATCCATGCTGTTCTATCAGGTTCGCAATGAGTTCCATGCCGGACTCCTCTGGTAGTTCGCGGTTGGTTCCGATCTCAGAGCCACCCTTGCTAGCCCAGCCATCGACTTCCAGCCAGTCGAAGGGTCGTACAGAACCTAGTGGTTTGTCATCGTGATGACGGGCGAAGCCTGCAAATCCATTGTGAATGGCCATGGGCTCGTGTCCTCGGCTGAGACAGTAAGCCACGGCGGCACGAACAGCTGCGTTCATACCGCCAGCCGGAGCACCGACGTTGATGAATCCGATCTTCATGCGCTGCCGCAGAGTTGTCAGTCTACGAAGACACGTGGATAGAAAACCCTTGGCAACTACTCACATTCTTCTCTTGCAGTTTATGGTCCTCGATCAAGACATTCGTCGTTGTGATGTAAGAGTTGTATTGGTCAGCAAACTCGGTGTCTCGCAAAGACATAGCCTTTTCGAAGTCTTTGCTATCAACTGCGTGGGCCACTTCCTTGGTCTCTTGGACAGCCTTCATCAGCGGTTTGCGCACAATCTTGTTTTCGTTCATGGCGATAAAGCAAGTCTCCGTCTCGGGTGTAGCTTCCAGAACAGCCCTAACAGCCTCCACACCTTGCAGCGTAGCAAGCACTCTATCGTAAGCCACAGCGGTACCTCCACGTTGTACATGGCCCAGAGTAGTGATTCGTGTATCTAGGCCGAGGCCCCCCTCCGTCTTGTCAGAGAGCAGATCTCTGATCTCTTCGGGGCTGATCTTGTTTCCGTCCTTGTCGCGGGCTCCCTCAGCAACAATGACGATGGTCTTGCGCTTGCCCATCTGCCGATGCCTGTTCACAACTACAGACATGTCTTCTCTCCAATCGTGCTCCTGAGGACGCTCGGGGATAAAGACAAAGTCAGCGCCAGTGGCGACACCAGCGAGCAGGGCCAACCAGCCACAGTGTCGTCCCATGACCTCGATAACGAACGCACGGGAGTGAGACGAGGCAGTTGCCTCAATGTAGTCGACCATTTCACAAATTCGGGACAGGGCAGAGTAGCAACCCACAGTGGCATCGGTGCCAGAGAGGTCATTGTCAATGGAGCCAACAATGCCAACAATGTTGAGGTGTTTGTAAGGAGTAATTTGGTCCTTGGCGAGCTCGCCGTTGGCCACGAGCTCCTCCAATAGAGATGGCCATTCCGCACGGAACTTGTCTGCACCGGTGAGTGACCCATCACCTCCGCAAATAATCAAAGCGTCAATTCCGTTCAGAACCATGTTTTTAGCCGCCGTCAATCGTCCTGGTCGTTCGTAAAAGGCCATGCATCGAGCGGTACCAATGAGCGTACCACCCTCAGATAACCACCCCCGCACATCATGCCAATCCATCTTTTTGATTTGGTCTCCTCCACGGACCAAGCCTTCGTAGCCTTCGTAGACGGCGAAAACATCGCAGTTCATGTGAATAGCCATCCGCACGACAGCGCGAACAACGCCGTTCATGCCAGGGGAGTCACCCCCAGAGGTCATGACGGCAATCTTCTTCTTAGGTTCCATAGCTGGAGATCGATTCCGTTGCAGAGTGGGCAAGGCCGATGCCACAGCAGAGGAAGCGTGGCCCACAAAGAGAGCTTGCCAGAGCGTGTTAAGGATGTTCCGGAACGGCGCGAATAGGCTATCGATAGCTCGAGGAAAGAATTGTAGGTAAACCATGAAAGTATTTACAAGTTCATGACACTCGTGGTGGCATAGGTCGGAGGATGAATGACAGTAAAAGGTTCATTGTGCGCAAGAATGCTAGTCCATTTTAAGCCTAGTGCCTCGTCTGTTGCATCAAGCTCTTACTAGTAGTCAGGCTGCAGCCGCAAGGCCCTCGCGACGCCAAAAGTGTCTACAGCCTTGGAACATCAGACTCGCGTACAGACTGGCTGTTCAGAGACTAAGGCCAGCGTGCATCGCGTTTTTTCTCTGTTCACACGAGGGTAATTTTCTCAAGACTCGGGGGGTTTCATCACGGACATCCCGTTTAGAGATCTGAACCAAATTCGGCTGACCCAACAGATTTAACGGTTTCTAGATTTTATATCAACCTCGCGACGAATAACCGATCTGCGGCCTGCACGTGGAGGGAAAATAGAATATTCTCAGAGCCTTCAGTATTGTCTTCCTAGACGAGCCACAAATCCAATGCTATATTTTAGCATACGTTCACTAGAAGATGAGTCAGCCAGGATACGGATATGCTGTGCCTGACGGCTACATACACCAGGGCTTTGCACAATCTGCACCATCTGCACAGAAAAAATCAATAGATCCGTCTAGCATCGCTTCCCAAATTCAATCAGACGAACGAATAAAGTATACCCCTGGATACGGACACAACATGATTCCAGGCCTGGGCTTGGGGGTACCCAACCCTTCTTTGACTGCTCACCGCTCAGAGCCAACTGAACACACCACAAGCTGGCGGTCCGCGCAGCAGAGCTCCCCTTATACGAAGCGTACAGTAACAAACTTGGAAAAGACACAAAATGCGGTGAGAATACCTGGCCTGGCCGGAACACAAGATGCCGCCTCCGAAGATGGCGAAATCAGCGAAGATGGAGAGTTGGGGGATACGTATGAGCCCAAGGAATCCCACCTCCACGTGGCCGCTCCAGGACAAATTCAAACCTCAGAATTCGCAAGTGGTCGGGATCCTGCTCAGACAGTGAATCAGGGGAGCAATATCAGCGAACGATCCGGGTCGTATTCACCATATTTATCACTCGAAGAACTATCACAAGACAATAACTCGCCCGATGCTCAAACAGGTGAGTGTTAACTTTATTGAATACCTTCAAATATGGTGAAGACGCCGTAATGTCCTAACGCGTATGCAATGTAGGCACCTTGTCCAACCTCAGCGCAGTTGCCACGGACCTGACGATCGAAGGTCACACCGCCCGGCAACCAATGGCCACCATTCCTGGCAATAGAGGTCACCTCGGTCAATCTCATTTGCAGGTTGCTAGAAAGGAGGCTAAAGATGCCATTCTCCGTCTATGGCCACTGAACATCCGATTTCAGAATTATCTCAGTGAGGGAATTGATGAAGCAATTCTGAAATCTCTTTTCAAGGACCTAGGTCTCAGCATTGCTGAGCCTACACAAGTATCTGAAGTGCAGGTCGCGAAGCAATCTGGGATAACCAATTCGGAGGAAAATTCCATATCAAAGGATACTGCAGTTGAGGAACCCAGGAAACCGGGCTCCACAGCAATGGGAAAATCTGAGGAACGGAAAGACCGTATAGCACGTCTTCTGGCCGCTAAGGGTTCCAAACAAAATCCTCCAACCATCTCAGCACCGGTGGTACCAGTTGTATCAGTTGCTTCAACAGCCTCACTGACGAATGAATCAGCAGCTAAGAGCGCCAAACCATCACTGACGCCGTTGGAGAAGTCTAAGTTAATTCAGGAAAAAATAGCTGCGCTGAAAAAATCACGCGAGGTTCCTCAGCAAGAGAAGCTGGGGCAGCTCGAGAACGGGGTTTCCAGCAGGAACAATTCAGCATCCACATCAACTGGGGGTGTGAACGGTGATGCGACTAAAAGTGAACCCCCAGCGGACACGATACCGGGGCTGTCGTTAACGTCCTCAATCCAAGCAGCACAATTGCTTGATGCGATTGAGCAACCTGCGGCAACTCTTACGACAGCCGGCTCGAAGTTCACACACTCAGCAACACCATTTGACCGGTATCCAAAGTCTCGTCCCTTCTTAATTAATGTTAGTGATGGCGAAGATGATGAAGACGAGGAGATGGAAATCGACTCTCCCGGTCAGCCCGAGACGCCTCCAAACCTTCGTGGCACTTCAGTGCATCACGATCCCATGTTGCAAGATGTGCCTGGCCTATCCGATTCCGCTGCAGCTCGTCATATACGGAGCCCCGCATCAATCCCAACACCATTAAGGAGCATCAGCAGGAATAATGGCGGTAACTTGGAGAGTATGAATAAACAAATCGAAGAGATGAAGCGAAAGATTGCCGAGGCGGAAGCCCGTAAGAAGGCCAAGAGCTCGCGGCAAGGCTCTCCAGCTCTTTCTCATCGTAACGACAGCTCTTTTGAAGATAATTCGGATGTTGCTACCCGCCCAACTGCTCCCACTAAGCGGTTTTATGGTGACTTGGGCAGCAAACCAAGCTTAAGCCCAAATCTAGATCGACGGTCACGGTCACGGGCTGCTAGTGAACGGTTGCCGCTACTTGAAGCTCGGCGTAGAGGGCAACTCGAAAAGCTGAGGTCTCTCCAATCCGAAGTTGCTAGGATCGAAATGGAACTAGAGGAGGACAAGTTGGAAGAGGAACTACTCAAAGGAGAGATAATAAGTTCCGACTCCGACAAAGATGGTCAAGTTATTCCGGTTGCACCTGCGGCGAAATCAACGGAAGTCTGCATCTGCGAAGGCGAAGAAATGCCAACTGCTGAAGCGATAGAGTCCGGGGATCAAGGCGAGGCCTCTCGTGGGTGCACGCCTGCCACAATGCAAGTTGCTGATCTCAGTGGCAATAATGGGGAAGATCACGCCGCGATAGAGTCTGTATCCCAAATCCTTAAGGTGGATGGAGGGGCATCAAATATAGGATCAGCATCCAGCAAGCTCCATTCATCGCAGTCTGATACGCCACCTTCAATCCCCGATCTGGATAGTCATGGGGACGTTGCAATGGAAGATACAGGCTACTCAGCGGACGAAGATGCTGAAGGGGATACCGATGGCTACTACGAGCCCCCAGATGCCACCGAATCTGCCAATAATGACGACTCTGATTTTCAGATGCAAGATGCAACTTCACCGGTTCAAAATGATGCATCCCCGCGTGCTGGTCAAGTCATATCAGGTGTGCCTACGACGGAGATGATTGATTCGGAACAACATGAAACTGTTGGCAATAGCAAATCCGCAGTATCTGATACGGTCGCAAACAGTTTTGTATCTTACAAGACCCCACTCCAGCACTTCCATGCGTATCGATTCCATCCATCATTCCGCGAATCTGTTGCCGGCGGGCTCCGTTCATTAACATACAGCAATAAGATTGATGTGAACAAGCAGCTGTGTCCCGATGAGCTGGCAGGACAGCTGTGTCCCAGAGGAAACCATTGCGAATTTCAACACTTTGGAACAATGCAAGCTCCCGGTGAGTGACCCATCCTGGATGGCTACTAAATTGTGCGAAGCAGCGTCGCAGCTCGAGGTGGGCACTGACAGCCCACATTGGACAGATGATCAGATCCTGCTCCAACTGGGAGCAGCTGAACATTACGACGAGAAGCAAAAAGAGGAATATAACAGCGGACTGAGGCAGCTACTTACCGACTACCGAAACCAGAAAGTCAAAGATTTCAACACAATCAGCCAAGGAATCGTCGACTATCGAGTCAAGTTTAATGGCGACAAGACTAAAATCTTACCTTTGGGCCATGTCACAATCTAAAAGAAATCGCGACGATACACGCATACATCACATTTCTGAGTTTATCCATCGTAAGCAAATGCAATGGCGCTTCCGTCATTCCCCGCCCACCTCCCCACTCACCTTACCAGTGCCTGGTCAGAAGATCTTAAGACGCAGAGTAATCTTGTTTTCAATCGGTGTATATCATGGATTAACGGCTTTGTTAAACGAATTGCGCGTTATGCATGATATCCGGCGTTGTGCTGGCTGGGACGTAAATTCTGACGATACCTTTCAATACTTGCTCCTTCCCATTGTCCATAAGATTTGGTTAAGCCATTTTGTGCGCATTCACGTAAAGAAATTTCAGCGGCCTCAAGGTGGCAAACAGTCGACTATTGTCGAGCAAGAGCTTCGAAGCAAGGAGATGGATGCATCGAAATAAATTGAGCATAGCGTTAGTGCATTTTTTTTGGAATACTGCCTCGCGCCAGCTCTTTACGGTATTTCGAGGCGAATGGTCAGTAGTAGATACGAATACAATCATTGGACCAAGACGGCAATTGCTTCTATCACTCTGCATGGTGGGATGTAAAATATGTCCGCTAGATAGAAACATGTCACAGTAATGAATTTTGTGACAAGAAAACGCCCCAGTGCATTCTACCTCACTGTCGTACTGTAGCATGAGCTCTACCATCGTCTTTATAGTGGACCATGCCCAAGTGATCCTTTTCTATCAGGCAAGCAAGCGGTTGACAATCAAAATGTGTACAAAGAACCAAAAAAAAAAGTTGATAACTCGTCTACCAAGACACTCTCCATTACCCAAGATCACAACCCCCCCCTACATCTTATCGCTTCCCGCCAAATCCTCAGCTGTGGACTTGGTCTCACCATCAGACAAGCTTCTGTCAGATTTAGCCCCCTTTTTTCTTCTCATGAAGGGGGGCCTCCCGCTGATACCGCCCCTAGCTTCAAACAGCTCCCTGGCACAAACCCCAGGATGGAAGACATTCAAAGCCAGCACAGCCACGAGGATGAGAATGCCCTCAAAAGCAACAAACATGCTTTGATCGGCCATGATGGGCCCCGTCCAGCCCTCGCTCAGCTCCGCGACGCGGAACGCACTCCGCCACAAGATGAGAACAGAGGCCAGCGATAGAGCAGCGAGGAAGAGCTTGAAGCGGAGGGTGCTGCGCATGCGGACGAGCGCAGGGTCCTGGGACAAGGCGGACGGCCCGATGGCCCTGCGGCGACGGTGGGTGCGGAGGACGAAGTCGATGGAGGCGGTGATGAAGCACACCATGGTGGCAACTTGGAAGGACAGTCCGGCGACCATGATATGCGAGCCAGTGTCGGGGGATTCGTGCTCGTGGGTGGCAATGGCGGCCATGGCTCCGCCCACGGCTTGGAGGATCAGCGAGATGATGTCGCAGGGGATGAACTACAAATTTACATTAGTCATTTGGTTAGTTGGTTGGCTGGAAGCCTGGAAGCCTGGAAGGGTGTCTTTGTCGTGGTTATAAAGAGGGTTTGAAAACGCACAATCCGAGTGTAGTATTCTGGCACGAGCCTCGAGTTCTCCGGCCCAAAGGCACTGACTATCCTCCTCAAGCACAGATAACACCCTGCGGCCATGAACGCCGGCCCAATTGTCAGACAGCAAATCTGGATGAGGAAGCCGTTCTCGTCCCACGGGTTGTCCCAACTCATGATCCGCCCGGCGTAGCCTATCACCTCGCAGATGAGGCCGAGGATGAGGGCGACGTTGAAGGCGGCTGCTCGCCGAGTGAGGGCCAGGGTGACGAGGTATCCGAGCAGGGAGGCGCCGAACATGCCGATGAAGACTGCATTGGGGGCCAGGTTGATGCGGTATTCGTAGAATGAGGGCACGTCATCGCAGAGGGATGCTTTGGGGTGGTTGAGGCAGTAGTTTTGCAGGACCTGGGGGGGTACGTCGGTGCTGTTGAGGTCGGGGGCGGTTGGGTTGGCCATGATGGCTGGCTGGCTGGCTGGCTGGCGAGCGAGCGAGCGAGCGAGCAGATGGGTGAATCGAGGGCTGTCTTTATTTTTTTT